>JBAMJV010000025.1:112500-280000 GCA_037951105.1 Echinarachnius parma
AAACTGATTCTGGAATAAATTCAAAGCTTCAATTATATTATACACATGTTTTGTTTGAGGTGATACAAGATCAAATTCAACTACTTTCTTCAGGTGGTGTTATCTTGTTATGGAATATGATTAGTACAAAATCATTCAACAGTTACACTGAAAAAGTAGTGTATAGATTTGTTTATGGCCAGGTACAGTACCTATTTGAAGTTACAATCAGAAAGATCAAGCATATTTCTTTTACTGTTCTGTTTGAATTTGATATAAAACATTCATGAATGAATAACCGTTCCAAACTAAATTAGTGCATACATTTCATGTGGCTTGTTATAAAACCTATTTGTGGTTAGAATAAAAAGATCAACTGATGGTTGAAAAAAGAGCCTTATAAACATGCACTACTTTCTTAAGGTTGTACTTACCTATTCATGAAATATGATACTAAACATTCATCTATAAATGAACAGTTTCAATGGGAAGTACTGTATGGATAAATATCCCATGTGGCTTGGTATTACCTTGTTGAGGTTAGTTTCAATGGGAAGTACTGGATGGATATCCCATGTGGCTTGGTATTACCTTGTTGAGGTTAGTTTCAATGGGAAGTACTGTATGGATGGATATCCCATGTGGCTTGGTATTACCTTGTCGAGGTTAGTTTCAATGGGAAGTACTGTATGGATATCCCATGTGGCTTGGTATTACCTTGTTGAGGTTAGTTTCAATGGGAAGTACTGTATGGATGGATATCACATGTGGCTTGGTATTACCTTGTTGAGGTTAGTTTCAATGGGAAGTACTGTATGGATATCCCATGTGGCTTGGTATTACCTTGTTGAGGTTAGTTTCAATGGGAAGTACTGTATGGATATCCCATGTGGCTTGGTATTACCTTGTTGAGATTAGTTTCAATGGGAAGTACTGTATGGATATCCCATGTGGCTTGGTATTACCTTGTTGAGGTTAGTTTCAATGGGAAGTACTGTATGGATGGATATC
Organism: Echinarachnius parma; assembly: GCA_037951105.1. Lineage (NCBI taxonomy): Eukaryota > Metazoa > Echinodermata > Echinoidea > Clypeasteroida > Echinarachniidae > Echinarachnius > Echinarachnius parma. The sequence goes on from JBAMJV010000025.1 coordinate 113,491, forward strand.
CCATTTGGCTTGGTATTACCTTGTTGAGGTTAGTTTCAATGGGAAGTAGTGTATGGATATCCCATGTGGCTTGGTATTACCTTGTTGAGGTTAGTTTCAATGGGAAGTACTGTATGGATATCCCATGTGGCTTGGTATTACCTTGTTGAGATTAGTTTCAATGGGAAGTACTGTATGGATATCCCATGTGGCTTGGTATTACCTTGTTGAGGTTAGTTTCAATGGGAAGACTGTATGGATATCCCATGTGGCTTGGTATTACCTTGTTGAGGTTACAACAACAAGATAAAAGAGTATTTAAATAATTATAATACAAAACTTTGATGAATAAAAACCAGTTTCAAACTATAATCATTAGTGTATATATCACATGGCTTGGTATGCTGCTTTTTAGAGATTACAGTAATAAGATCCAATATTGTATCAATAATTGATCCACGGGTATTTAGTTAAAGGTAGTTATGGAATTAGTACAAAGTTTTAAAAGGAGAGTACAGTTTTGGTCAAACTGAATTTTAGTAACCAAAATCTGCACCATACCATTGCAAACTAATAGTTATAACTCCACCATGCTCGAAAGGTATACAAAATTACAAACGACTGAGTAAAAAGCCTGTTATCATTCAAAAAGAGCTGTTAAATCACAAGAGGGCGCTCTCTAAAAATGCATTGGTTTAAACAAAAATTTAATGAAGAATTGTGCATGTGATGTTTTGTTGAAATAATGCTTAAATAGAGAGATCATCAACAACTATTTAATCACCTCTTTTGTAAATGTTTAAAAAGTGTAAGCATTTTATTTTTTTTCTTAAATAATTGAATAAAAATGGGATCCCACATTTATTCCAATTGGATATATTTATTGATATTTCAGCTGTTTCTGAACCAATTTTTATCAAATAAAGTTTATTCTGTCATTTAATTGTATGCTCTTTCAAATTTGACACTCAGTTTTGAATTACCTCACAAAAAAAAAATCCTTTAAGCACCCTCTATACCAAAACTCAACTATCCCTTTAAACTATGTGCACAAGTGGTTTGGGATGGTACCTATATGAATGTGGGGTTAGAATGAAAAGATCCACTGATGGTGTATTGATGTGGGTAATAATAAGGTATTTATTTCATAAGGTTGAATTTTCCTATTTAGGAATATGATACAAAATGATTCATAAATAAATGAACAGTTTCACTGAGAAGCAGTATACATATTTCCTCTGGTCTGGTATAACTATTAGAGGTTAAAAATATGAACGATGATCGTACATGAATTATCATCATTACATTGTGTTGGTCAGGTGGTATTAAAGTATTCATGGAATATAATACAAAAGGATCCATGAATAAATGAACAGCCTCATGGGAAGCTTTCATTCCTTATTTCCTGTTGCTTGGACTTTCCTGTTTCATCAAAAAGAATGCAGATTTAACTATTAAAGGAACTACAGCGTCTAGATGGCCTAATTTTCACAATTCGGCTCTCTATGTAATTTTTCCCGAAGAAAAAGAATTTGGCAGTCATTTCTCATGAAATCAATCAATTTTGGGGTAATTAGTAAATATCTAATTGTCCTGGGAACGCCCCTTTTAAATCGCCGAAATGTGACGTCATCTAAAGAACGGACTAATGAACTAAATTCTGTAGATGACGCATCATGACGTAAGCCAATGAATTGTCAATCACATGTCGATCACGCTGCCGATTCCAGACCCTAAATGTGGGTGGGGTGTAAACTGGCTGCTAAGTGAGATTTGGCATCAGAAAACTAGTCTTAAATCACTACTGTGTTTATTTTCATGGATTTTTTTTTTGGCAGACCTATGTTTCAAGCCATCAACTATGGAATAAGTGCCAAAGTACGTTGTATTCTTTAGGTCCTACAGAAACCTGGTGGGCTCTGCATTTACTATATGGGAATTGCAAAATGTAGTAAGGAACAGGTTAATTAAATGAAGGCAATGTGATTTGGGTAAAACATGCATTCTGCTATTTGATTACTATTTGATTCCTAGTGTTATAGATGTTTTACTTTCTCAAAAGCTTATTGACTTCTACAAAATGTTCTATGTTATACAACATCAAAATGATTCTCCCTCTCTCCCCCTCTCTATCTCTCTCCTTGACTCTAATACTCTTTTCATAGTGCCTCTATAAAAACACTGATGAAATATACCAATAGAATTTGCCTTATGTAGACAAAGGTGAAACCGACGCTTGCCGCATGCATTCATACTGAGGTAATTTCACCGGAGAAATTCACTCGCTCGGCGAACCTCGGCCGGAAGTGAAGAATTATTTTGAATCCCTTGCTAGATTGGCGCTACACTGGCCGGAACAAGATAATGACCTTTGACCAATTTCCCAATTTATCCCGAACCCATTCATATACAGCGTTTCATCGGAGTCACACCGATAGAAAGATAATTTCACCAGCTCTTGAGCAGGATAATTTCAACGCCTATTTCTCTTCTTTCTATTGGCTATTTCCCCTGATATTACTCCTCTACACCATTCAAAGTGGCCATTTCATCGGATGTGTCCGAACACATCCTGTGAAAATCAGGCCACTTTGAAAGGGGTATAACTCTCACAATATCTCAACATGCCTTGCTTCTCTCTTGACATTCTATTTTGTACTTGTGGACTAACCAAGTGACTACAGACAAAGTCATTAGTTATGTATACTTCTATTTCTGTACTTCTGGACTAACCAAGTGACTACGGACAAAGTCATTAGTTATGTATACTTCTATTTCTGTACTTGTGGACTAACCAAGTGACTACGGACAAAGTCATTAGTTATGTATACTTCTATTTCTGTACTTGTGGACTAACCAAGTGACTACGGACAAAGTCATTAGTTATGTATACTTCTATTTCTGTACTTCTGGACTAACCAAGTGACTACGGACAAAGTCATTAGTTATGTATACTTCTATTTCTGTACTTGTGGACTAACCAAGTGACTACGGACAAAGTCATTAGTTATGTATACTTCTATTTCTGTACTTGTGGACTAACCAAGTGACTACGGACAAAGTCATTAGTTATGTATACTTCTATTTCTGTACTTCTGGACTAACCAAGTGACTACGGACAAAGTCATTAGTTATGTATACTTCTATTCCACCTCTGGGTGTAATATCATCAGCCATTTGTTTTATAACCATTCTTAACCCATTCCAGACTCAGCACCCCTAATACTTGGGATATATTTTGTTATCGACCTTTCTGTAATGGGTTTTAAACTCCCATCATGCCAGGTGTATTGCAACACTTCATACATAATGCGCAAAGTACATGTGCAAAGTTGCATTACGAACACATCCATGTGCACTGTATATCATAGGGGATGTGGCACCATTGGTAGGGCACTTGACTTTCAATTAAGAGATCCCATGTTCAAATCTGATCAATGTTTCAGCATGTGTATCCTTCAGCAAGATTTTAAACCTGCACTGCAGCTCTCAACCCAGGAGTATAAATGGATACCACCCATTGGCTGAACACAGCTAGTATGCTCCCCAGGAAGTTGAGATTATGCACAGGGTAAGTGTGTGTGATTTCAAGGGACACTAGTACAATATAACTGTAATATACAATTTTGCATAGTTATAGGAGTTAATTTGCAAAACATGCATATGGCAAAATGCCATAAGATGATGATGGTGATGATGAAAAAGTGGAGGAAAAGGAAAAATGGGGAAAAGGGAGTGGAGAAATAGAAATAATAAGTATTTCTTTTAGATATAAACATGAAGAAATGGATAGGTAGAAACAGAACTTCTCTTTTTCTACTTATAGGGTAAAAGAAGACATAGGGAAAAAATCCCTATAGGGTAAAATGAAACAAAATCAATAGGATAGTGGCAGGAAAAATACACGGAGAAGTGAAATAGCAAATTAGGAGAGTACCTTCAGGAGGAGTTGGTAGATGAAAATAGGGGAAAAGGGAAAATTCATTTTTTTTCCTACAAAAATGAAGAAGAATAGAAATCACATTATCTGGAAATAAGCAAATAATGGAAAGGGGAAAATGAAGAAATTGATGAGTAAGATAGAAAAGTGGAGGGAACCTTAGGGGAAAATTGACAACAATGAGATGATCAGTTTTCCGGTCTGTTCTGGTAAAAGCTAATTAACAACCAACAGAAGATGGAAAAACCTTGGGCGTGAGAACGTGACAGCAATTTGCACTTGAGGGATTGAAGGTGAATACGTGTAAAGAGAAGATGCGCTAAACTGAACACAAAGTGAGAAGCAGACCCATTTAGCAGGTTGATTCTTTTACATCCTCCCCTCAAAAAGACTTGCATATTAACCATACTAACCCTCAAGTTACCAGGTCTGGAAGATGCTAATTGGTGAAATTATCATCACTTTATTTTACTAAGAAACTCGCACACACACACTGATACACATACATGTAGGTTATACAAAGAAAAAAATCTACCTGCCGTGAAATAAATATTTTCTTTTTGTATGTATACAAATTTACAAGGAACTCAACAAACTTTGCTGCACTAAAATTTTAATAAACAATTACATTTAACGGGGAACAAAGGGGCTGGAGCTAAGTAATAATGTATTTATTTGTCATAACAAAGGAAAAATATTCTGTTTCTAAACAAATAAAATAGCCTTTGATGGGAGCCTGGTATACCGGGCTTCCATGCAGGTGCCTTGGTCAAGACATGTCCTACTTTATCTACTGCTGCTCTAAACCTGGGTGTAGTAAATGGGTACCTGGCAGGTCAAGACATGTCCTACTTATCTACTGCTGCTCTAAACCTAGGTGTAGTAAATGGGTACCTGGCAGGTCAAGACATGTCCTACTTATCTACTGCTGCTCTAAACCTAGGTGTAGTGGATACCTGGCAAGACATGTCCTACATATCTACTGCTGCTCTAAACCTAGGTGTAGTGGGTACCTGGCAAGACATGTCCTACTTATCTACTGCTGCTCTAAACCTAGGTGTAGTAAATGGGTACCTGACAAGAAATGTATTCTTTGAAATGCTGGCTAAAACCAGGGTAAAAATAATGCCCCTTTGAATAGAATTTCGAGATATATGTCACCATATAAATGCCTGATTATCTTCCTCAGAAAAAGAGGAAACAAAAAGATAAACCATGGTTTCCACCCAGATTAACCCTCTAAACGCTCTGGTTGACCAGTGTCTCAAAATGCATGCACTTATGTTGACTCAAGTCACAAATCTATGTGCAATGTGCATTGAGTCTGATTGATCTATTGTTCTTGCCCGCAAACTAAACCCCTCAAAAAAAGTTCGGAAACTCAAGTTTGATCGATCATATCTCTAGTATTGTTTAATAAGAATACTCGAAATTGGTGTCACAATAAAGCCTCATTATATACCTTTCAAACGGTGCATTATGTGTAGTGATTATGCAATTGGGGCGATTGCAGTAGCCCAGAGAATAGGGGGAGGCAGGAAGAGAAATCTCGCAAAATGGTCCCAATGCATTCAATTTACGAGTGCATGACTGTGTTGATCAGTTTTCTAAAAGTTAACATTCTATTGAATACTGCCACCCTTTCCATTCATCAAAATTGTTGAATTGGATACCATTTTAATGGAAATTATCTCTTCATTACGATGGCATATTAATCGTAAGGATTATGCAAATGGAGTGTGAGCAGCGAACCGGAATATGGAGATGGGTCGAGTGTGAAAACAGACAAAAATATATGGAGTTGACAAAAAATCAGAGCGTTGCATTTTTTTCGAGCTTTTGGGAGGATTTTTTAGTATTTCAAATCAAATATTCATGATCAAATATGATATCAACGGAAAGCCCAACAACTCTTCTGTATGAAAATGTGAAATTTATAATGATTTTTGTAAAGGGCGACTGCAGGGAGATGAATGGGAGGGAGCCTCAAAAGTGACCCATTTTGAAACGCTCTGATTTCAAGGCACTATTCATGCGTTTTCAATTGAATTCCTCTCATTCATGGCCAACTCATTCAAGTCGCATTACATCCTCTACACAATGGTATACAGATACCGACACCAAATCAGAGCGTTTTGAAATGGGTCACTTTTGAGGCTCCCCCACATTCATCTCCCTGCAGCCGCCCTTTACAAAAATCATTATAAATGTCACATTTTCATACAGAAGAGTTGTTAGGCTTTCCGTTGATATCAATTTAAATCATGAATATTTTATTTGAAATGCTACAAAATCCTCCCAAAAGCTCGAAAAAAATGCAACGCTCTGATTTTTTGTCAACTCCATATCTTTTTGTCTGATTTCACACTCGACCCATCTCCATATTCCGGTTTGCTGCACACACCCCATTTGCATAATCCTTACGATTAATATGCCATCGTAAGGAAGAGATAATTTCCATTAAAATGGTATCAAATTCAACAATTTTGATAAATGGAAAGGGTGGCAGCATTCAATAGAATGTTAACCTTTAGAAAACTTGTCAACACAGTCTTGCACTCGTAAATTGAATGCATTGGGGCCATTTTGCAAGATTTCACTTCCTGCCTCCCCCTATTCTCTGGGCTACTGCAATCGCCCCGATTGCATAATCACTACACATAATGCATCGTTTGAAAGGTATATAATGAGGCTTTATTGTGACACCGATTTCGAGTATTCTTATTAAAAAATACGAGAGATATGATCGATGAAACTTGAGTTTCCGAACTTTTTTTGAGGGGTTTATAAAGCTGTTCATATAGCATTGCACATGATACAAATGCATACGTTGCTTCAGCACTTGAGATAAGCTGTATTTCATGTCTATTGAGTGGAAGTGCATTTAGGTGAGATTTCATTGAAACTGGGTGGGAAAGGTGTGTTTCTAATTGTTGTAATCCTAGCTGCTCCTTGAGTTATGTATTGTTACTAATTACTCTCTTACATATAACATATAATACGATGAATACAATAACCAACACTATTCTTTACAACACTTTGTTATGGAGTTTCCTACAAATACAACTTGATGAAGAGGAATGAAACGAAACTGGCACTCCAGGGTTTACAAGCTCAAGGGGTGAAGGAAGATATGTAGACAACATGTATCATTTATATAAGAGTGATTACAGGTTTTTATTGCAATAAGCTCACATAGGAAATTGAAAATGTGAAGAAAAAATATTACATGGGTAAATATACATCTGGTATTGGTAATGGAATCAGTTATACATAAGGTACTTACAGCCTTCATATCAACTCCTTACACTGTATGATAATTCTGTCTATATTTTATGTCAACTTGTAGTTTATTATACATGTAAAATAAACTGAATTTGAACTTATTGTCACTGCTATGATTATACAGAAATGAGTTGACTCACCAAGGTCACTTAGGTAAGTGTTGCGCATCTTAGTTCTGGTAACGATGCTGTCGGTGGTTTCCAAGGAGGACGCCCTCCGGAGGCTGCCCCCACTCATAGCGGACCTCCCTGATTGGTTAGACCACCTCTTGGCGAGGGGGGTGTGTCCCGGCAACCCTCCATCCACTGTAAGGCTTGTCTCTTGTTCGTTGTCCAAGACATTCTCGTGTATCGACCCATTCCTCCTAAAAAAGGGCAAATAATTTTGAAATTGTCATCATTATGGTAAAAGAAAGAAGAAAAAAACAATTTTGTGGATTGTTTGAAATACCACCACTGAGCCAGTGGGTGTGTCCCTGCAACCCGCCCCCTCCATCCACCATAAGGCTTGTCTCTTGTTCGTTGTCCAAGAAATGATCATGTTTCAAACCATCCCTCCTGAAAGTGGAAGGCCACAGCAGGAGACTGGAGTAGATGGGGGAGTGTTATTGGAATGTGAGGAACAAAGTGAGGAGGGGAGGGAGAAACTTGCCAATGACAAATGAGCGCACAGGACTCAGAATCCACCAAAAGCTGCTGTGGTCTTCTAGTATGCCCAAAGAGCAGGAGACAATGCCTCGCTACAATCCGGCCCTGTGAACTTGACTTGGCACACTCCCATTGACTTTTGAGACAGGAGGAGCAAACAAAAAATTGAAACAATACTACTAGTAAATAGAATAATAACGAATGCTATCTTGTCTTACGGTCCCTCCCTTAATGGAGAGACCTGTCTCTTGTCTTTTCTGACATTCCTGCCTGTGAATAATGAAAAGGAAAATTGCAATGTTCAATCATTGTGGTGAAAAGTGAATCTTGATGACTAGTTGTACAAGTTTCTATCATATGAGGCACAAATGCATAAGTTTAGGTGAGTTTTGCAGCCAGCGAATTGTGTCAGGGTCAGGATTGTTCTGAGCAATCCTGACCCTGACACAATTCGCTGGCTGCAAAAAGGATTGTTCAGACCTGGGTTTGGGTTACCAGGTAGGCTAAGGATAGGGCACTCGCGGATGATGTGGTTGGCAGTTGGTTCAAGTGAGCCACATGTGCAGACCAACATGTGCAGGCTGAGACAGCAACAGCAACAGTTAGCCCCCTCACATCTGGGATAGGGATGGGGTCTCCCCACCCCCCCCCCCTTTCCAAACCACTGTAAGGTAACATGATAATCCACATTTCCTTTAAATATGGTGAAATAGTATTTAGGAATATCATTATCATCTTTACAAATTAAATCAGGATGACAAAGAATACAAACAAATCATCATAGAGTACAGAAGCTATGACGTCATAAAAATCTATGTTTATCATTTTCAAATTTGGACTTCATTTTTCGAAAGAGCATACAAAATAATGTCCAACTACCAAAAATCAATTGAACATGTTAAGTATTAGCTGAGATATGCCAATCCGAATTAATTTGTTGTCAATAGGCAATCAGTGTTATAGCGCTCTGGTTCATAACTTTATGAACCAGAGCGCTATAACACAGAATGCCAATTGAAAGAAAATTCATTCGGATGGGCATATCTCAGTCATATTCAATTGATTTTCGGTATTTGGACATTATTTGTTATGCGATTTCGGAAAATGAAGTTCAAATTTGAAAATTCAAAAAATAGATTTGTTATGACGTCACACTTCACCACTCTAGAGCTTCCAGCAACCAGCTCTCCATGGGTCAGGGCATTCTTGGTAAAAGTAACTTATTTCTTGACCGACTTTGCTCAAATGTTCTCAGATTACTTCTATAATATTGTCCTTAATTTCACCATGTATGATTCCTGGTTGACTACTCCAGTTCTAGTCATGTTCTAGTAATTCCTTAACCCACTGCCTTTGGGAACATGGTGGGTACTGTATTCAATCTGTGGAGATTGCCAAATAGTGAACAAGTTGAGGGGGCTACCAACACAGATAGCAGTCACAGCCTGCCATTTAGATGTGCAGCTGTACTTATTACACAAGGTTTCCATCCAACTAAGCATTGAAAGCAAACTCATGGATCAATTCAGTGCTACACAAACAAAGAACATGAAATCAGGTGTCTGGGACTAACCTGAGATGGAGGGATTCATTGCTGTGCTTGCAAAAGGGATCACCACCAATCAGTGAGTCTGAGTGAACCGACTTTGTTGACTGCGTAGACGATGTCGGTAGGTCGTTGTTTGAGGGCACTTTCTTGAGACTAAGGAGGGGTACCGAGCTCTCCACCTCCGCCCCAGCCATGCTGGATGTAGCGCCCCCTACAGTTGACGAGGAGGAAGATCCTGGTTGCTGAGGCGTGCCGTTAAAGGGGGGCTCAGCCCCATCCTCTTTCTCTTCATCCAGCACCTCTTGGGCTCCCGTCTGGGGGAGGGTGTCCCGCTGACGATATATCTGTGGCAGCTTCAACCGGAAGGTTCGGTGATTATCTGAAAATGACCAGCATGCAGTATGGTGTTTAAGAAAACATTAAGGACATTGTCATGAGACCCTAGGATTCGACCTGTCAGATGGTGAGGGATTACCTAAACATGTGTAAAGATACAAACATTGCATTGTAGAGTTCTAGTAAGTATGGGAAACAAGCTGCCTCTTTTCTCTGATCTGAATTTGTTTTGTTGAATTTTGCTTATATAGCACAAAGTTGAGCTGAAATGTTTATTAATAAATAGATATTTGACTGGGTAAATTGTTCTCTCATCCTTTTATTTTTAACCTACTGACTATGTGATCATGGTAGCGCCTGTATATGGGGATTGTAAAATCTAGTAGTGAGTGGATTAATACACATTTTCCTTGCATTTTTATGGAGCTGGGATGAGTATTGACTATCTGTGAGAGATGAGATACAGTGCAGTTCAGTGCAATCGAAATTGAAATTAGCTGACAGTGTATTAAAATACAGTTACAATATTAAGTACAGGGCTAATTCATTGGTTCAAAAAGTGCACATGTGATAACATAGCCACCATTATAAATAGATGCATAATACTTTGCAATTTAATCAAATAGAAATTTAAATTAGTCTACAGTCAATAACTAATATAATATTGGTTCAAAAGGTGCACATGTGACTAACAAAAGGTTTCAGTTCAGTAAAATAAAAATTAAAAATTAGCAAACAGCGTATAAAAAGACAATACCAATATCAACCCCTTGCCTATGGGAATGTGGTGGGCTATGTATAGTGTATGGGGATTTCAGAATCTCTAAGGGAACGGGTTAGGTACTGGGATAATTAATTGGTTGAAAAAGTGCACATGTGACCAATTTAGCCATCATTGTTTATCTTTACCAGAAGTATAAACATGCAAATGCTTTATTCTCACTTCTGTATTCTATTTCCCCTATCTACAGCATTTTTATAACATAAATTGCATTGTTTCTGAGAACTATTTGATAACAAAGTATACCAACAGTCAGTAGCAGTGAGGTAGTATGGCCATGTACACAAATAGCAGATATTTATTTAGTGTTAACCCATTCCATTCCATCAATTTTAACCAAAACATGCATTCTGCATAGATTCCAGACCAAATATTTTCGGGACCAGTCCTGGATGCGTTAAAGTAAAACTATGATTTATTCATGATACCAAATCACCTTTTTCCAGATGCTATTTCTAATGAACCAAAATGAAAGAAGCTTAGAACTAACATCACATATATTTGGATAGCTATATCAGATATCCACCCATTCAGGTCTACTTTCCCTGCATTCTCCTATTCAGCCCCAGTATTTTGGGACCAGTCCTGAATGGGTCAAAATATATTTCAAATCATGAGTGAAAATGCTTTCTATGTAGATGTTCTAATATGTAAATCACCTGTGGAATAAATGAATTGATTAAAGAAGAAAAGGGAGCATTGGCAGTTGGAAAGTCATTCTCTTTGTTTCTTATCACATAGGACCTGCATGAACAGGTCCAAAAAGAACCTCAGCATCATCTGTGTGTTTTTCTCTTCTTTTAATTTTCCTTTTAAAATTGAAAGTCTGTGAATCTGAATTAATCTTCAGGTATAGAGCAAAACAAAAATTCAAAAGCAACAACAACAAAAAATTTAAAAAAATAAAGAGTGAATAAATTAATACAAGAATAAATTAATAAAAAGTTGCTTAAATTATAAAACTAATTGGTTGGTGAAATTGCATTTGTTATATAAGTGATTCACTTTAGATATCAAAGCAAGCCATAAATATATTTACAAAGTGGATAGGTTAATAACAGTAACATAAGTTCACATTCTAATATAGAATATATTTGAACATAAATTGTGTAATGATTGCAGCATGGTGGGGAATATTGATGTATACATATAAAGTTATTAAAGTAAACTCAGTCTCTGTATAGGGACAAACAAAAATTGTATACAGTATTGGATTTTACAACATTACATTTATATATGGGGTCATTTATATAAATATGTGATAGATACATATTTGCACAAATATATTACAATTACATGTCACGTCATTATGATAAACATGATACAGGTATGATAAATAAATATTATACTTAACGATGGGGAATTACAGACTACACACAATCAGAACATCATTGCTTACATTTCATTAGGGCTCATCTGTTAGGTGTGTGTCTTGTGCCTGGGAGGTCGTAGGGTCAAATCCCATTTGGGTCACACCCAAGACCTTTTAGCAACTGGCTTTTAGCCAGGAGCTCAGCATTTAAAGAATGGATTTACATGCTTAGATTGACTAAATGACTACCCCCACCCTACACTACTATAGCAATACTGCTTAGATTGACTAAATGACTACCCCACCCTACACTACTATAGCAATACTGCTTAGATTGACTAAATGACTACCCCCACCCTACACTACTATAGCAATACTGCTTAGATTGACTAAATGACTACCCCCACCCTACACTACTATAGCAATACTGCTTAGATTGACTAAATGACTACCCCCACCCTACACTACTATAGCAATACTGCTTAGATTGACTAAATGACTACCCCCACCCTATACTACTATAGCAATACTGCTTAGATTGACTAAATGACTACCCCCACCCTACACTTCTATAGCAATACTGCTTAGATTGACTAAATGACTACCCCCACCCTACACTACTATAGCAATACTGCTTAGATTGACTAAATGACTACCCCCACCCTACACTTCTATAGCAATACTGCTTAGATTGACTAAATGACTACCCCCACCCTACACTTCTATAGCAATACTGCTTAGATTGACTAAATGACTACCCCCACCCTACACTACTATAGCAATACTGCTTAGATTGACTAAATGACTACCCCCACCCTACACTACTATAGCAATACTGCTTAGATTGACTAAATGACTACCCCACCCTACACTATAGCAATACTGCTTAGATTGACTAAATGACTACCCCCACCCTACACTTCTATAGCAATACTGCTTAGATTGACTAAATGACTACCCCCACCCTACACTACTATAGCAATACTGCTTAGATTGACTAAATGACTACCCCCACCCTACACTAGCGGGTGGTTGTAGATGGACAAGCATCTGACACGATCCATGTGTCATCTGGTGTTCCCCAAGGAACGGTACTGGGCCCCCTATTGTTCATCACATTTATAAATGACATCTCCCATGGTATCACGTCCAAGCTAAGGCTGTTTGCAGATGACTGTCTCATATACAATCCTATTCATGATATCTCGGACCACCATGCGCTTCAGCGGGACCTTGACCGCCTTCATCAATGGTCTCTTACCTGGCAGATGAAATTCAACACAGAGAAATGTCATCTTCTACGGTTCTCACTCCGCCGAAACAACATTGAAGGCAATTACCTACTGGGCAATACTCAACTTACAGCAGTTCAAAACTACAAATACCTGGGTCTTACTTTTTCTCACAACCTATCCTGGCAAAAACACATTGATGGAATTGCATCGAAATCCAACCAAATGCTCGGGCTTATCAATAGGAATCTACGACGCTCTTCCCAGAAGATCCGACAACAAGCCTTCTTCTCCCTGGTTAGACCTCGCTTGGAATATTGTGCAACAGTCTGGAATCCATCTACAAAGAAGAGCATCTCAAAGATTGAAGCTGTACAGAGGCGAGCAGCAAGATTCGTTCTTCAACAATACCGCCATTCTGAGAGTGTGTCTGCTATGATTCAACAACTTCAATGGACTACACTGGAAAGGCGCAGACACATCTCCTGCCTTAGCCTCCTCTACAAAATTCAGAATGGCATGGTAGCAATTACACCTGACCAACTCCTCACACCAATGGCCCCAAGCATCACCAGACAATACCACCCAAATAAGCTCAAGCATATACATACTCGAACTCAGCTTTACCAGAACTCCTACTTCCCACAAACTGTAACAGCATGGAATGCGCTCCCCAATAATATCTTGGCTTCTACATCACTAGGAGCCTTTGCGGGAGCAGTTGCCTCAATCGGCAATTAATGGGACACCTCACCGGTTCCCCTCGACTCTACGTCCTGACTGATGGACCCTGTCGAGTACCCAAGTAGAAGTAGAAGTAGAAGTACTATAGCAATACTGCTTAGATTGACTAAATGACTACCCCCACCCTACACTACTATAGCAATACTTCTTTGTCAGTTGAGAGTGATAAGGGCAGTAAGTTGATTTTTGCTAAATTGAGTTAGGCATAGCACCTTGTTGGTTGTAGGTTGGAGCCTCTGTATGATGTTTTTTTCTTCTTCAAATGTTTAGTTTTGGGAATATACATGGACAAATAAAATATAGCTACATTTTGTTTCTACAAGGCTCCCAAACATTAGGCAAACCGTGGCAAAGAGGATCCTATTCTCATTCTAACCAGAAGACTTATAATTGATATGTTGCCTAGGGCTTTATTCTCATTCTAACCAGAAGACTTATAATTGATGTGTTGCCTAGGGCTTTTGAAAAGGAGACAAATGTGATTGCAGACATGCAGTGACTTCTGATTTGTAACCAGTCCTTCCTATTCTCCCCAAACCTGGGTAAATTGATACAAATTTGCAAATAATTTGATAGTGGGCATGATATTAGACGTAGGTAAATGATCAAGGTAATACACAAAAAGCAAACAATCTAAAACTTAGTGGAAGTTGACAAAACAGCTTCGTGAGACATTGTCCAACTTTAGATGTTGACATAAAAATCCTAATTACTATTTGTAACCATACAATTGAAATGTGATCCTTTTATTATTTTATTGAAAATGATATGTTTAACCCTAAACAATCTGGATTTAGGAAGGGGCATAGCTCAGACACAGTATTAACATTTTTTACAAACTATTATACAGAAAAATGGACCAAGGTCAATTAACTGGCGCAATCTTCTTAGACTTGCGTAAAGCCTTCGATTCTGTCAATCATCAGATTTTGTTGGGAAAATTACATATGTATGGTATTCAGGGTCATGAACTGGCCTGGTTTAAAGATTATTTATATGGCCGCAGACAAAAAACGGTGGTTGGTAAAAACGAATCAAACTGGGGTGTAATTAATACAGGAGTACCACAGGGATCTATATTGGGACCACTTCTATTTACTATTATGGTAAATGATCTCCCTAAGGTTGTAACTAAATGTGAAATTATGTTATACGTAGATGATGCTGTAATATATTTTAGCAGTAAACACCAAGATGAAATAGAGAAGGTTTTGAATCAAGAACTGAAAAGTGTTCAATAATGGGTACAAATAAACAAACTTGCTTTAAATCCTATTAAAACTGAATTTATGTTATTTGGATCCACAAACAAATTATCAAAAATACAGGATCCTATACAAATTAAATTGGACGATCATCAAATTGTACAAGTGGATACCTTTAAATATACTTAGATTCCACACTAAATTGGAAAGAACATGTGACAAACACAAGCAAAAAAGTAGGAACAAGAATTGCCCTTCTTGGTCGCTTGAAAAGATATTTACCTGTTGAAGGATTAAAACTTCTTGCAAGTGCCCTGGTTTTACCCCTTTTTGAATACTGTAGTAATGCCTGGTCTAATTGTTCACAAGGTACAAAGGATATACTTATACGCCAACATAAAAGAATGGCAAGAATGGTTTTGGGTGTCGAGATGAGTACCCCAACAAAGGAAGTTTTAGATCGCTTACATTGGGTAAGCATAGAAGAAAGGTGGATTTTTAATAAATGTAAAATGGTTTTTCATTCATTAAGTGACCAAGCACCAATGTATTTATCTACACTGTTTATTAAATTACAATCTGTACATACTT
This sequence comes from Echinarachnius parma, assembly GCA_037951105.1. Taxonomy (NCBI): domain Eukaryota; kingdom Metazoa; phylum Echinodermata; class Echinoidea; order Clypeasteroida; family Echinarachniidae; genus Echinarachnius; species Echinarachnius parma. The sequence goes on from JBAMJV010000025.1 coordinate 129,092, forward strand.
ATAATACAAGAAATGCAGACAACAAGGGTGTAATTCTACCAAAAGTTAAAACTCAAATGGGTAAAAATAGTTTTTCTCATTCAGGAGCAGTCTTATGGAATCATCTACCAAACATTATTAAATTAGCTCCTTCCAAAATTGTTTTTCTTAATTTATATTGGCGCATGTTGAAAAATAATAATTGACATTTATTTTAAATGATTTTAGTTAATTGGTCACAGGTATTCTTTCAATGTTGAATTTCCTTTTGTAAAAATATATATTTTGTACTTCTTTGTTTATGTATATTATGTTGTAGGGCCTCTGTGAAAAACTGTGCTCCGATCACTGACAGAGCTACCCTACTGAAATCAAACGAATAAATAAATAAATAAATAAATAAATAAATAAATAAATAAATAAATTCGATAATGAAATATAAGTATCTTTTTTTGCTATGTGCATATCACCAATTAAAGGGATCTAGTAACTTTGTTGAGATGTGCAAAAACTGATGAATGGTTGATGCAATGTATACTGTTGTTATCTCATATGTCCTCAGGGTATTGTGTGAAAATTTCAGGTCAAATGGACAATGTATGGCCAAGTAATGAGCGAAAATGCAAAGTGATATTGGGTGATATTCACCAACTCACTGCATTCACTTTGTACAGGGATGAAAATCTCGCCCGGAAATTTTCTTATCTAAATACTTCAATCATACATATCTTTGTAATGAAAGGGAAATTTGAAAAACCGAAAGCTGTCCCATGATGTTATTGTTAATACGAATACAACAAGGTATAAAGGAACCGCTAGAATTACAATTTTATTTTGAGGATTTGGACAATGTTACTAAGTCCCTTTAAAAGTTTTTAAAAATAATTTTAAATAATAAACTGACAGATATAAAACTAAAGGAAATATACCTTGATTGTCTCTGGGATTCTGTGTTTTATCCTTCTCATACATATTATTAATGTATTTGTTAAAACATCAAAATAATTATTGAATAATTGAAGAGATAAAAAAATGAAATTTAAAAAACAAATATATATGCTGTACATTCACAGAGTTAAGAAAAGTAGCTCAACAAAAGTGTCTGATAACATAACAAGATTCGTATTCTACTTAAAAATTTGGAAAAAATGTACACACAATTCATCCCAACCTATTATTCCATATTATTCATATTAAACATGTATGTGCTTGGGATAACTTTCAAACCGAAGGAAATCACGTAAGAATAGTAACCTGCAACATTTTGAAATGTGGTGAATTGTGAAAATGGTTGAAATGCAGATGTAAGTGTGAAATTTATTAAAGATGATGGCGATATGGAATAAAAGCCAGAAAGATGTGGTTGAACTCAGTGCATCTGGAAAGCAACAAACTGTGAAAGTTAATAGGGACACACACCCAACAAGCAATACAAATGTGAGTAGTTGTCACAAAGTTAGTTTTCATATTTTAGAAAACACAAAGCAAACAATGCATTCCATCTCTGTAGCACCTGAGATTAACTAAGTTAAAAGTTAAAAGTTTTAAATAAAGTTGAAAGTAAATACAATACAAGACTTGACTAGTAGCTTTTGATACATGTTAGTGCTTGCCTGAGAATAATGTGTTAACAAAATAGACATACATGTATGCAGTCCATACGAAGAAAACATTTGCACGCAGAGTATGATTTGTAACATACACACAACTATGTACTCAACATTGGTACATTGATCTAATTGCTAACTATGCAGTTAACATTTCTAGATATGCCATAATTATATAGAGTTCCGAAGTAATGAAGTCACATGGTCATATTCTATTGTCATAACGATGCAATGGTTTTAAACAACTTGTCCTTTGATTTAGGCTTTGATAGTGGGTTGGAGCGGGATGATTGCCTTCTTGGCAATGCTACATCACAAACTTACTGGCTTGCATGACATTGTTTAGAACCAGTAACCCATAGCAATGAATAGCTGTGACATCAAACTTTGGTATGCAAGTAAACATAATTGTGACACGTACACAGATCCTGTAAATATATTTTCTTTCAACAATATTGATTCCATACACAATTTCATCTGAGGGACATTCCTTATGGAAATCGGTTTGCATTTTGGGAATTAAAGAGGGTTTTGATTTATTTTGTCTTGAGACAACCCAACAACCTTTCATTCTAACCAAAATTAGAAATAATGTAATTCACCTATTAAGAGGAGAATGAAATGAAATACTGTTTAAAATGGTTTTAATCATCAATTATCTGGTACAGCCCCCCCCCCCCAAATACTGTTTAAAATGGTTTTAATCATCAATGATCTGGTACAGCCCCCCCCCCCCCCCCCCCCCCCCCCCGCCTCCCCGATAAGCTGAAAAGGAAAGAAGTATCAATTATAAGGAAATGTTGTAAGCATTTTAAAACATACTGTATAATATATTCTCTCTAATTTGCAAGGTGTATAAGCTAACAAAATAAACCAATTTGATAATAGGGGTTCGAGGCTGGTTCATAACAGGGGTGGTTGATGCTTCACTTGGATTTTGGTACAGGGTTTAATCAAAGTAACTTGGTGTTCTGTTTTAGACTCATGTTTTCTTCTTTTACACAGCAGAGCTCTGTTAACCCTGTCACACACCATGCAGATATACTTGTGATATAATGCATTGGATTATTCAAGACATGGCACTACAAGGGTCATAGGAAAGGTGGAGAGAGCACTGTCATCAAGTTTGATACTTTAAAAGATTAAGTTAGACATTTAATGGGCCATTTTAGAGGGTAATGGCTCAGTCACATTTGACACGGCGGCCGTACGGTCTAACATTTCTACGGCCAATTACAAAAATAGGGCCGCCGTAGAATTTCTACGGTCACATGCATTAGCAGTCACATTTGCCACGGCCGCCGCACGGCGTATCTTTAATTTGTGAAGACAGAAAATCTGCGGCTGCCGTACGGCCTTTAAAGTGATGACGCACGGTTGCCTTAGGGCGTCCCTGCGGTTGCCGTAGGTTATTTGAACAAATATCAATGCAGACGCAAGGCGCCCGCAAGGCGACCGCAGGGGGGCCATACGGCAACCGTGCGGCCAGACTGGCGCTACAGCTACACCCCTATAGAGTATATGAGTGGTAGCCATGGCTACGGCGTGTATAATTGCTTCGGCGACCGTAGAAATGAAAAAGAGTTATAACTTTTAGTTATAATTCTATGGCCTGTAAAATATACGGTTACGCCGTACGGGGACCCGGCGGCCACCGCAGATTTTCTGCGGCCGCAGCACGTTTCTCTCGATTTCGGGGGCGTACGGCCGCCGTACGCTCGCCGTACACTCGCCGTAGAGCAAATGTGACTGTAGCATAAGAACTTACTTCTAATATTTAAAGCACATTTTCAGCGAAACAAATTTAAGTAGAATTCTTTAGACATTTTTATGCGATAACTTTGTTCAATTTTCAGTGATTGAAATGAATCCCAATCTTGAATAAGTAATTTATTTGACCCTGACTCAAATAAATTTGAGTAACTTGAGAACATTTCGTAGACTTTTGATGAAGATAAATCGAATACTAACCCCAGTATCTTCATTCCAAAAAGGAGTGGTAAGACTCATTTAACAGAGTGGTTATTTGCATCTTTATACATCATTTTAAGTAGCTCATGGACTGAATTTAACCCATAGACCAAATTTGTACAATACATGAATTTGATCAATAAACTAAAATAACTAATATCTGAGGCAAAGTCATTTACTAACATTTTTGAAGCATGTTTATTTTAGAGATAGATTGATTGAGGGAAGAAATAAGATGATACTACAGTAAAAGGAGAGTTTGAAAAGTAGCTAAGAATTAACTACTCTGTGAAAAGTGCTGTGAAAAACACATTTGAATTACTATTGCACTGTTTAACCATTCTCTACTCCAGTGAGGTGCAATATCGAACATGAGTCTACTTGTGAAGCTTTATTGTTCTTGTTCTTTTAAGGAGAAGGAGAATAAAAGAAGAGGGAGCAGGAAGGTTTGTTTAATAGAGAACAGCAGGGCAAAAGGCACACAGTGATTATGTGTTATCAGGTCGGACATTCTTAATACAAAATTTTAAAAAATATAAAAAACATATGAAATTGAAGCACGCCCTCTTACCTTGGTTTGGGTTTTGCGAACTTAACGCTCTCTGCATGGATAAAGCTACTTTGAGCTTATCTACGGAATGAGGAAACCATTGAACGAAGCACAATTTCATTAGGGTTGTAGAAGAAAAAATTAACAAAGTTACTCTTTTCACTTTGTTTTAATACAAGCTATGAAATTGTTGAACTAATGCCACTTCACACTGAGTGTGATTGCTTAAAGGGGAATTCCACCCCAGAAATGTGATGTTTGCTATAAAATGAAGCGAATATGAAGAATCATGATCGAAAATCTGAGCCAAAACGGTAGAGCAATAAAAAAGTTATGACAGGATGAACTTTGCTCCGATTTTTAGTATCGTTCGCAATTGCTATCGATCATGACGTCACTTGCGAGCTGCAGCCATTTTGACTTCTACATGGAAATTTTACAAAATTTAAATTTTCTTAATAACAAAGCAAATTTATGAGCTTACAAATTCCAAAGAGGTTGGCCCATCGATATTCTTCTATGAATTCGTGAAAACAAGCAGAGAAAAATTAATTTTTAGCAACGAAAATGAGAAATAAGTGTATTTTCATGTACTAAAGCCATGGCGAGTTGCTCGTCAATGATCGCTCATTACTACATGATGTTCAAATAGGTATAATTGTTGAACTAATGCCACTTCACACTGAGTGTGATTGCTTAAAGGGGAATTCCACCCCAGAAATGTGATGTTTGCTATAAAATGAAGCGAATATGAAGAATCATGATCGAAAATCTGAGCCAAAACGGTAGAGCAATAAAAAAGTTATGACAGGATGAACTTTGCTCCGATTTTTAGTATCGTTCGCAATTGCTATCGATCATGACGTCACTTGCGAGCTGCAGCCATTTTGACTTCTACATGGAAATTTTACAAAATTTAAATTTTCTTAATAACAAAGCAAATTTATGAGCTTACAAATTCCAAAGAGGTTGGCCCATCGATATTCTTCTATGAATTCGTGAAAACAAGCAGAGAAAAATTAATTTTTAGCAACGAAAATGAGAAATAAGTGTATTTTCATGTACTAAAGCCATGGCGAGTTGCTCGTCAATGATCGCTCATTACTACATGATGTTCAAATAGGTATAACTCCTGTGTTTCTTGTCTGATTTTGATCAAATTTTCACCAATTATGCCTCTTATTCTGCTTATTCATATAACGAATGGTTTTATCAGGCCCGGAATACCCCTTTAAGAAAAAGAATAGACAAAAGGGGAGACTTGGTTTGATTGTTCACTGGTGAATCAGGACACTATTGAATCAAGAACAATTTTATTAGGTTGGATTTTCAAAAAGCTAGTTTGGCTATTTAAAAAGAAATTGGTTGAAATGTAGTTTTATATAGTTCTGATTTTTTCCTGTGCTAAACTAAGAAAATAGTTGATAGAAGAACAATGTCATTATGATTGCTGAACAAAAAAAGAAAAAGTAGATAATTACATTTCCACATTTTCTTGTAAATTAGGACATTGGTATTAATAGAGAGTTATAATTGAACTAATGTTACTGAGGGGGGGGGGGGGGGGGGATGTTGCCCGAGTTGGACAATTCTTTGGAAGTATTTTACCAAAATGCTGTCTAACCCTTTCTATTCTTGCTTGATAATATATTTTTTTATTAAGCCAATACAAATTCTGCAAAAGAAAAGCTGCCAAATCGCTTAGCTGCAAAATAGCATATGTAGGGCTCCTTTAAAGATGCATTGCAAAGGCAAATTGTCTTTTATTAGAAAAAAGTATCTGATGAGTACTTGTAATAATCATATAAGCATTATAATGCTATTTGTTTGTTCATAAGAAAATATATAAAATGCATATATGTCTACATTTTCATTCCAGTGAAATGCTTATGCTACTAGAAGTGCTCGTGCATGTATGCATTTGTGAATAAATACTGCATGGTATGAAGAGAAAATGGTTTGATTTCATGAAACATGAGTTGACCAAATGAATAATTATCTAATAATATTTTTAACATTAAAATGTGCAAATGAATTTTAAAAATATTATAATATATCTAAGTGTCAAATAAATACATGTCTGTATATAATCAATGAATAATATATCACAAATATAAATTATTATGTAACATGTTAAACTATGACAACAAAATGACAACACGAATGATGAATGAAACAATTTTTAAAAGAAAAATAATTTAGCTCTATACAGGGTGGTCCTCAAAAAACGGAATGGGCCACTTCCCAAAATATAGTAACAAAATGATTATGTCCATCGGATAGGGTGTCCTTTCCAAAGAAAAACGATACCAAGAACAGTCATTTTGGTTGTGTAGTTTTTGTTTTAGGGTGCTGTGAGTGACACCATGTTAGGTTCACATTTTTGTAAGTTTTTACCAAGTCAGTGCTTGATAAATCGCACTTCCTGCCCGTCATAGCATCGGACAACTATGCCCATTGTCTCGGAACACAGCTGAATGCACACTCAAAATGGCATGCATATTGCTAGTTGTTTGATGCTATGATGGGCAGTAAGTGCAATTTATCAAGCACTGACTTGGTAAAAATTGACAAATAATTGACATGGTGTCACTCACAGCGCCCTAAAACAAAAACTACACAACCAAAACGACTGTTCTTGGTATCGTTTTTCATTGGAAAGGACACTCTATCCGATGGACATAATCATTGTGTAACTATATTTTGGGAAGTGGCCCGTTCTGTTTTTCGGGGGGGGGGGGGCCACCCTGTATAGATAAACAGTGATCTTTTAGTAAAATATTTGCACCCTAGATTAAACCAAGGTTAAATATTCAAACATATTCCTCATAGTCTGATATATGTTCACTTTCCAATTTAGAAAGTAATACATTCCATCATTCCATGCTCACTTGACATTCTCAAATACTATAATTAAAAAAGGCCTTTGACTGACTCCAAAATGCATTCATGTAACTAACTGCTCACTTGTGAAATGATCCATGTTTAAAACTGGTTATCAGTAATGTATGTCATTTGATCCTAGACTAAAGATTTGTCACTGATGGGAATTCTGGCCAATGATACCATCTTGAGACCAGAACATTATCTAGAAACAACAAATTATACACTGTTTCAGTAGTTAAAATCATTTCTGTGACCATAGTGATTATTTTTCCTGCAACACAGAAAAGCAAATTTTAAGAGGTAAATTTATATTAATAAAATGATATCAGTGGTTTAGATATACAATATACTGTACTACTGTAGGTCAAATATGAAGTGAGTTGTGAATTGATGTTGTAGTTTACTTTGAGACCCCCCAAGATACTCACTCCTGCCTCTCCTCCACTTGTACCCCACACTGTTCTCTGAGGCAGCGGCAGGTGGTTCCTCTGGGGTGCTGGCATACTTGGCCTCGCTCACGTCCTCAAAGTTGAGGATGCACATGATGATGTCCTCATTCTCATTCTTAACAGGTGCAACAAGGACGCTGCACAGAAACGATGTTCCTGCAAAAATGGTTAACATAAAGAAAATAATGACACATGTTCATCAGAGTATACTCATTAACACAAATAAGGAGGGATGTTTGTACATTGAGGGTTAACATGATAATGCCATCATTCTCCTTTTTGACCGGTCCAACAAGCAAGCCAGAACAGAAAATAAATTAAAGGAATATCATTTCAATGTTGATGAAGATTTGAATGATGAAGATTTGAATCAGAGATGATGGAGGACGGGTTCAAAGTTCATGATGCATAGTAAGGATGTCAACATTCTTATTTTTGACAAGTGAAAGAGGACGCTGCACTGACAATCCTGCAAAATAGGTGAATTAAAAGAGCATGCAATTGATTATTAACAATAAGTGAGCAGTTAAGAAATTCCTGCTAAAATGGTGAATTAAAAGATTAACTACCGTACTGACTGGCGTAATCGCTGCAGCCACGTAAAGGCCGCATGCCGACTTTGAGCAATGAAATAAATTGTTTTAAAGTAGGAGAATAGTGCGCTAGGGAAACTGGCGACAATAAAACAATAAAACTGCCACTAGCACTGCAAGCTACGAGTCGAGTATTGCTGCATACGATGTACCATTGAAGTGGTACTGAATTGAACTTGAATACTCGATCAAAATGACCGAACTCTACCGTACCCCTACTGTACTATACTACAGAGAACCCCGTATTACTGTGCAAAGCCATACGTATCACGCGCGCATGCTGTCAAAAGTCAAAATTTGACTATTGCCGCGTACGCGGCGCACCCCAACTTTGCGGGGTTTTTTCAAGGAAAAAGTATGCGGCGATTACGCCGGTCAGTACGGGTAGTAACAAAAGAGTATGAGCGATGATAAAATCTAAGGATAGTTGGTACATTGAGGATACACATAACACATTCATTATCATTTAGACAGGCTCAACCAAGATGTTCTGGCTAGTCTAGGCAAAGAAATAGGAATATCATGATTTGCAGTTATTACACGAGCCCTTCTCATTATTAGGAAGAGCATACTACACAGTACATGATATGTCTTTTTAGTCACAGCTCGGACATGGGTTTGAAAATTAATGGATTGTTGTTACCCTAAAGACAAGCTTTGCCTGGTTTTATTGTATCAAGCAGTCGAGTATAACATTAGCAAGTTGCCAAGCCAGTCCAAACCAGAAATATCTGATCAGGGGCCCCTCCACTTCTTCAAAAAAGGTAGTGTGCTATAAATATGCAATGTGACATTTTAATACTGTTCTATTTGAGGAACTAAAACAACTCCAGTGTTGTGATAAACCCTAAAAATATTGAGACATATTGAGACATATAGAAAGCTATTAAGCAGTAACTCTTTTATTGCTAGTATGTACCTCTGTGCCAAGGATATGTTGATGTGTGTTGGTTTGACTGTTTACAAAAAAACGCAAAGTTAGCTAAGAACATATGAAATAATGCATTTAGGTTGAATACGGGCAAGTCCAAGATAAGGTCAACCTAGCTGTTGAAATTTCATCTTGATTTACTGATGACATGTTTCACATCATATTGAAGCCCATGAGTTGAAGTTTTGAATTCCATAAAAAGAAATCAAAATTTATGTAAATTTATGCAAATTTGAAGGGCCTCATTTGCATAAATGTGAAATAGAGCGTTATGTATGGGACAATTATAAAAATTCATACAAAATCAATGGGAATGATATGATATTTTATTCATATATAGACATGACCACTCAATCATCCGTATACATTTTACACAAACATTAAGTCATGACCTAATTAATTATGCAAATTAGGTCATGTCTTAGCATGAAATGTCCCATACGTAACAAAATGAGGAACCTTTTTTTATTTTTTTCAAATAATTTAATAATTATTCTAGTACAACTTTGGGAAGTTCTAATTTATGCATTATAAAAGTAAAATACTATAATAAGCTGGGAAATTTTCATTAGACCTTTGTTTTATACGAAAATTAGAATTTATAGAAAGTGTTACGTATGGGACAATGTGTTACGTATGGGACATAATTCACATACAAAGTCAATGTAGAGCTGCTGGGAGTCTTTGTGGCAGATAGGCAAATATTTATTTTGGAGTGATATTGTCATGATATATCAATGTTAATGAGTATAGAGAAAGAAATTAGGTCCATAAACTTTTTTTTAGAAGTGGAACCATTTATATAAAACAATATTTTAGGCTCGGCAGCCATTTTGAAAGATAATTAGCTAATTTGCATATTCATGAATTAGAGCAAGATGTCTGTTTGTATTCAGAAATGTAGTGTCAAATGTTCCAACATTTCATTTAAGGTATTTGGGGCAAATGAAGCCATTTCTGCTACTCATTGGCATGTATCACTTGAGCAAAGCCCTGAAATCCAAGATGGCTGCCCCTAATTTGCATATTTATGAATATTACTGTTAAACAGTGGCTTACAAACACACAAAATATATTAATTTGATTTAATCATGTCCTAATATGTATTTAAGATTTGTTAACTTACTTTGACTCCAAAAACATTATACAAAGCATATGATTTGCATAATTAAGATATTTACCTAATTTGCATATTCCCCAAATTCCTGTAAAATTGTATAGATTCTGATCTAGGAACGCCAAATTAATGAGTGATACCTCTTTTCTAGGGTTTTAAGGGATGACATAACCATTTCTGATACTTATTTACTCTAATCATCATGGCAACTCGTTATTTTTACCAAATACCCTCAATTTTCCTTAAATATTGATTTCCCTACATTAAACGAATGGGGACAAAATGTCCCATACGTAACTGTCCCATACGTAACACGTCTTTACCAAAATTAATTAGAGCCTGCAAGAAAAGCGTTCTTCGGAATGAAATGAAACTTTGCCTCAATAAACCTGAGCAATGTACCCTCTAGCACATTGAATTACAACCTGTCCTCTACTTTCACAGAGTTTTCAACTTAAAAATTATTTATAAAAAATCTCATTTCTTCTGGTCCCATACGTAACGCCATACATTTTATATAATAAAATACTATTGCAAAGGTCAAAGGTCACCATCTTTACCAAGGTTATTCTTCTTATAGATACCAGTAAAGGAGATGGTAAAAGAATAAAATCAAAGTCCCTCTACATTATTTTTTTTGGGGTGAAAGTCTCTAAAATGTCCCATACGTAACACACGCGTTATCTTGGACTATGACATACATGTATAGCGGTTGTCAGGATGGAACAATTGTATTGAAACTTTACAGTGCAACATTTGTGTCCATTGGCAGGTCATATGTGGCGATCTGCACTCGAGGCTCAGAAAGCATTAACAAATAATCCAGAGATACATACCAAGCTATTGAGCTAAAACAGACTATATGCAGGGCTATGCACTCCTGGTAAGGAAAGAATCTAAGTAGACATTTCAATTGCGTAGTAAAGGGGTTAAGTGTACACACATTGCGCAGAGGTAAAGCTACCTAGGCAAGCATATAGTTAGTTATAAATCTATTATACATGAGTTCAAATTTAGCACTCGTTATCATGAATATTGTAAAAGGCGTAAACTGCATCTCTAACAAAGTTACATGTGTAACAGCATACATATTTAATATCTTTTGAAAAGGGCAATGGCTGTGCAGGCCCGTAGCCAGGATTTTTCATGGGGAGGTGCGTAATTTACAAAAACGGGACAGAGACCACTTGCCAACACATTTTGAGGCAGAGACCACAGACTGAGAGACGGTTAAAATGGTCGAGACCAATCAAAAGTAGACTCGAGACCGGTAAAAAGTGGACATATCTGAATTTTTTTTTTTTTTTTTTTTTTTTTTTTGGGGGGGGGGGGGGGGGGGGGGGGGGGTGCGTACGCACCCAATGCACCCCCCCCCCCCCCCCCCCCCCCATGGCTACGGGCCTGCTGTGGTCAAATTTTTGTATCACCCCAACATCCAGAGGCATTTTGTTCTTAATATATAAGAACATATTTGATGATGATGATGGTGAGGATGAAGATGATGATGATAATGACAATGATGGTGATGTCAATGGCGATGGTGACAACGACGACGACAACAATGGTACGGATAGAGGTTGTGGTATAATAAGTAAAAACATCATAAAGAAGAAAACAAATACAATGTATGTCTAATTTTTATGTTCATGTTATTACAAAAAAAAATCAAATTCTATTGCTCTCTACAAATGTTAATGCTGATACAAACATGTATAAGTGAATCTTAATGTCCCAGAAGCCATGAAACATGCCAGATGGGTCACCAATAGGAACAACACATGCTAGTCGGAAAACAAAACAGGTATTTTACAGCATGATCGGCTACCAGGTCATATACAATGCTGGAAATGTTAATGTCCATCAAATTTCACAAACAAATGTGTCTAGATACATGGAGTAAATTTAAGTCTGGCATGATTCAAGGATAGCAGGCTTGCAGGAAAGTAAGACAACAAAAGAGAATTAGCTGAATATATATGTGCATCTGTGGGACGCAGATGTTGACATTTACTGTGCTACGACACAAACAGGAGGAGAAAGCCTTTTGCCTAAACGCATTAAGCATCGCCAGAAAACCTTTGGCTAAACACATTAAACATGGCCTGATACGCATTAAGGTTCGATGACTCCCCATATTAACATAGGGAGAAGTGCTCACATTAGCCCTGCTAAATAAAAGCCAATTCCCCTGTTCATGCTACAAATAGCAGACAATTATTGTGGTAATTTTCTAAAATTTATTACCCTCATTGATACACTTTAAATGTCTAAAGAAAGGGGATGTAGAGAAGAGGATGAGTAAGTTAACTCTGCCAGTATCAAACCATTAACAATGCCACATATTTAGCACACACCATTCCACTCACGTGAACTAGAGAGTAAATTAATTTCAGATAAAAGCGATCGCAAGCATCACCGCATCTCAAATGACATTTAAACAATATCTTGATTCCTCTTTAAAAGTTTATGGGAGATGTTTTCCACGGATGTCACATTCTAAAGGCAGGTTTATTATCTTTTTCTCTAATGAAAATGCACTCACTGTACTAACATTTGACCCTAAAGGCAAATATGCAACCCCAAATATGCAACTATATACTTTCATATACTATAAAATGTTTCTAAGATTTAAAAACCATCATTATAGAATCATCTTTAAACAAAATAAAGTAATGTATGATTGCAGATACAAAATTCACCATGTTTTTCACACCTGTTTATATCCTACTAATTTCATTTCTCTAAAGGCATACATCATGTTGATTGAATACATAAAAAGCAGAACCCATCATTCTATATAACTTCAAGATGAGAACAAGGCTGATATTTTTTATGACCTCACATTTGGGCATAATCATGTGATCAGGTGATGCCTCTGTTTATTGTTCATGTGGTAAAAACTAGAATATATTTTAGCACAACACCTCAGCACACCTCCGAACCCCCTCAGTAAAAACTTGCTTGTATGACCTTGTTGAAGCCCCTCACAAACACTAACACCAATATTCTCACAAATATCATCACATTTTCACTACAAATCAGCTTATTTCTGACAAAATTAGCTACTTGTCAAGAAAAATCTGCTCGTTTTGGACTAAATCTCCCCATTTGGACTCACAATCATCCCCCTCGAGAAATGTTGCCCTAATTACGCCCATGCTCATAAACACAGTCTCCCCTCTAGCTGCACATATGTAATTGATAGGGCTGCATAATTACGCTGATGCACATACATGTGAGTGATGCAAATGAGCAATCCCCTAAGGAATATAGGCATAAACATTAGGTGTGGCATCTTGGTATGTAGTCATATATTGCCTAATATATAATACATGTGTGGGTTGGTCTGGAAATGCAACATTTCTGGACTAAAAAGATCAAATTAGCCATGTGCAGTGACAGAAAAGTGGCTCTGTAAGAGTTTGAGTACAAACAATGACCACATGAGGGTGTGGCCTCATGGAATCTCAATGCTTTTTGGGGGGCAATATGCACACGTCTGAATATTATATTATATCATCTGACTTAGTTAAATATGCGTCATTGATTGGCTAAACACAGTCACGTAATTGCCAGGATAATTTTGTATATCACATGGCAGAGCCCGCTATTCACCGCATGGCGCACGCTGCAAAAGAGATTGTATTATGACGTCACAATGAGAACCAAAGGTATGTTGTTTTTTACTGTATATTTGACTGTATATAGCCCCCGGATTTAGCCAGAATATATAACAGTTGTTAACTTTGTTGTCTGGAAAATCATGGAATGTTCCGTGATATTCCCTCCACCACCAGATAATAACTGTATAATGTTCAACCATTTGCGATGAAAGAAAGAGATCCCTAGAACATATGGGTGAAGCTAAAATCTTGGTTTGTGTTCATAACTTGCCTCATGTGTGCATGGGACTACAGCTAGTTTATACTTAGAATATAAAACCCCTTCTTAATACTCGGGTGAGATTTGGATAAGAAACAGTAGGGGGTCAGGTCGTAAAACATGCAGCGAGCCTTCGGACCCCTTCTTATTCTACCATCCGCAAAATCCTCACTCGGGTAGGTTACCATAACAACCGCACCTCGCTCATCACACGAACAGCTGGGGCGACACATAGTATCGGCGCGCGCTGTGTTTTTTGTTCACGGCCATCACGTCTTCTTCCCGGGTAACGTTCTGCGCGCTTCTTAATACAAGGTTTATCACCCTAACCCGTCTAGGGTGAATCTCACCCCGATGTCGTCCTGATGTCGTCCGGATGTTATACCGATCGGAGCTTCTTAATTGAAACGGTGTAGAATCTCATCCGGACAACGTCAGGACGTCACCGCGACTATTTCTTTTGATTAAGAAGGGGTTTAATGTAGAAGTCTGACAATGTGTAGGGATTTTATTGTGCCCACAGAAAGGATGACGTTTAAGTTGTCTGGGTTTATAAATTGTAGTATTACAATCATGGCATTACATGGCATTATATGCCAATGTAATATTGCTAGACATCAAATCAATCATGGTAGCCAATGGCTAGTAAACATATAATGAACTCTCTGACTATGTGTTTCAAAATGATTTTATTGTGCCCACAGAAAGGATGATGTTTTAGATGTCTGGGAATGTGCCTCGTGGGTTATATAAATGGTAGGACTACATTTGCGGCGTTACAATTGCATGAGTTTGCCAATGTGATACTGCAAGACATCAAATAACTCATGGTAGCCATAGCTAAAGACATATTGAGCACTCTCTGTTAGTACAATCGCTTCAGAGAACGGGGGTGCCTACATAAGCCCATTCAGGAATGGTCCAGGAAATACTTGGGCCTAGATCTATGGAGAATGGTGTCATACCCACATCAAATCATCCTCAATGGGTCAGGGTTATATCCATTAATCTAGCAGGGGCTCCAATATCTAATATTTAACTGCAGTTCTGAATAAATAAATTTAACGCGTTCAGGACTGGTCCCGAAAATGTTCAGGCTTAGGTCTGTAGAGAATACATGTCGTAGTAAAATCAGTCCGTCCTGAACGGGTTAAAGGCATATATGCGTGGGTTATAAAGGGTAGTCAGCAAATTCCAACTCGACTCCACCGTAATCTCTCGAGGTAAACTCACGATATGTGTTGGATCGATCGAAGAGAGGTGCTTTGAAATATCTGAACAAAGGCCTTCTTATGAAATTGCATGCAGCAAACAAATTTCTCACGCTGTCACCTAGGCATCAAACAGCGGCACTTTGAAGTCGGTTGCGGTTAAGCGTGTTACGTGATATTTTCGCTCGTAAACATCTCTGATGGATCTCCATTCGACTAGTACAAACATTCCGAATGCGACGATTTTTGATGCATTTTTGACTCGGGTATTCGGAAGTGGGACAGTTTGCGATCGCTACTTATAACTGAGGCAATGGGGATTACGTACCGTGCGTAAAAGTGTGCAAGATGGATCCACGTGTCTAATAACCCACGCATATATGCCTTTAAGGTATTATTGGTTTCTTTGAAGAGCGGATTAATATATCATAAATCACTGCCTTTGGAGTATAAAATAAGAAATACAATTTGCATTGTACACAAAATAATCAAGTCAGAATAAAGCACTTTTCAATTTGTCTTGTTGATAATTTGTTAACATCCTTTTTTTAAATAAGTGATAATGACTAATTAATGCACCCAACATCAGTAAATATATAATCACTCCATCTGCAACCTATGTTTTATCCACTGGATATCCATCATCTTGTTATATCCGTCACAACATATAGCAAATGAAATAAATAAATTAGCAGTATATGCAGGCAGAGAAGTATTAATTGCAAAGAACAACCAACTCTCAAGGGAAGAAGCAATCACCCAAACATCCTTGCCAGAAGCCATCTTTCTTATCAACACCTTAGTACTTGACAAACATATAAACTGCATCCTAATATACACAATATGTGCAAAGACCTACAGTTTCTGTGGCATAATTTGGGTTAAACCGTTCAGGACTCGTCCTGAAAATACTCTGGCTGTGGTCTACGGATAATACATGTTATAGCAAAATCAAACAGTCCTGAACGAGTTAAAAGAAGGCTGAAGATACTGACCTGGAAGCACATTGGTACCATCTCCCTGATAAAGGAAATTCGTGATCATTCAAACTTCATAACTTCTCAGTTTTCACACACATTGACCTGAAATACTTGCAACATGATACATGCTAATTGAAGGCTTATTTAGATCGTCCAGGAGTGCACAGTATCGATACCAACTCACAGCTTAAGGAAAATTAGCTATCGTTCAAACAATGTTGCCAGTAGCCCTCTTTATTTTCAACTCCTTCAATACTGGAGATGCATATTTGCATCATAGTTTATACAGTTTTACGAAAAACAAATAATATGACGGCAAAACTTGTGGCAGAATATGGGTTAAAGACAAGGAATAGTTTGGGAAACATGAAAGCAATACAAATCAGCTAATTAAGGAATGGCTTATAACATGAACACTGTCATGATGTGATGTGGTAACAACCATAGATTTTGTTCTTTTCATAATAACAAAATAATACAGAAGTCAGAATGAAATATAGGGAGTTAGCTTGATAGGTTTGCAAAAACTGATGACTAGCTTTAAATGAAGGGGCAAAACATGTATACATTGACCTGGATCATAATAAAGGAAATGGAATCCTATTACTCCCATTCCACACATTCCCAAAACGTGCAGCATGAAAGAGATACATGTGAGGTTTAGTGTTTGACAAAACTATATCAAATTACCCACAGCAAAATACATTAGTGGGACTAACAGGCAGGCTCAATAGTAATTCAATATCTATATACTTAAGATTATGTCAATGACAGCAACAGCTGCTGCGCATTAACTACACTCATGTAGCAATTTGGTCACACTAAATAAATACATTTGTTCATTTATTCAAAATATATATCTAGTCAGTTTTCCCATATGTTTGAATAAATACAAAAGGTTCCATCACGTTGGTTGATACCTCACACATATCCCTTCAGAGCTGATCAGGTTTGTGTCAGGTTCATATAGCTTCTGACTAGCATGGTCATTGAAAGGGTATCGGGGAATTACCGCCATCATAAGAGCTTCTAGTGGTCAGAGCACCGGTCTAGCAATCAGGAGGTCTTGGCTTGGGATCGATTTCTATGGAAGCTCAATTTTCTTTGCTCTTTTTCATTTAAATATATGCTTGTATGATTTGTTTTATTGTATTTTATGAAAATCCATTTCACTGTTACAAAGTAATCTACTAATTAAACTAAAAGATTTTGATTTCTTACCAAGTTATTTGTTCATGTTTCATTATCAGAATGATAAAATACACCTTTCCTGCCATATCTATTTGAATCATTTATCATTTTGATAAATGGTGATTAATGGCCTTCAGCTTTATAGTTCTTGCCAATTATGAGCATTAACATTTGGTGTTATTTATGCCTTATTCTGTTAGACTAGAGTAGTCCTTGTACTTTATACTTAGTATTCATCATAAAGCAAAATTTCCTTGAATAAATAATTCATCCAACATAAAAGACAACATCTGAATGTTTTCTAAGGTAAAACATTTTGCTGAGCATTTTTAGCTTACTCCACTGAGTACAGTTTTAATTATCATACATATCACAAGGGTATTTGTCCATTTCAAGATTTGTTTAACTTTTAATTCACTTTGTTCCTGTACTCTGCAAATAATGAATACAGCCTTGAGCAAATTACCATTCGTCAAAACAACATTTACATTTGATGTGAGGAAGCAACAGGCAAAAAGAAAAACTCAATTGAAAAACCGAATTTACACCTGTGTATAAATGCAGTAACCAAAAGATATCATGGTTGAACACAGTTGACATCAAACATTGTTCAGCATGCATCCTCAATTTATAGTAACTACTAATTAGCGCAGTTTGCCAATCAGTATATGAAATGTAAATGGTCCTACATATCATAGGAATACCACTACATCAATTCATCTTCTAGTGTGGACGTGCCATGAGTCTCCAAAGTGGATCAACCCTTATTGATCAAATATTCCATTAAGCTGATGGATCCAGATCAAACAAGGCAAATAGACATTTGTTTGCTATCATTCCAGCAAATAATTAGAGAAGAAAATCAAGACGAAAATAGCTACTTAAGTGTTTTAATTCTCCCAGGACCTGGGAGAAAAGTGCACCATTAATATTAGATGTGGAGATGTGGATTGGTTGATAAACTGAAGTCAATATAAGATTCATAAGACAAAGGCTAGAATAGATAACAAACAAAAGATGATGATACACATGTACAAAATTGGACATAATGAAAATGGGATCACATACATGTCACTCAAGTATACAAACAAATGTCAAGTTTTTGACATATTTTCTGGACAAGTCCTTAACTGGTTAGAATTCAACTGGGGCTACCAAAACAGATCATTGTACCATAGACCATTTTTAAACAAATGTTTTTGAGTAAATGGGTAAGTACAATAAATCTCAACATATACCTTTTTGCTATTTTTAATTTTTATTTCAAACATTATTTTATGTAGCTTTCTGAAAATATTTCAATACTCTTTTACAAGTTCTAGAAATGAGTGTGTTGTTTGCTTTTATGGAAACTTACAAGCAGAATTATCCCTTTTTAGATAAAACAGCAAGATTTTGAAGATCTGATGATACATTTTAGTGCAGATAAGTGCATAGTTTAGTTAACCTTTTCATCAACACCATGTGCAATAGCTATGTTGCATACATAAATAAACCCCTCATAAAAGTTCTGCAATTCAAGTAAGAGCGTTGATATCTATCTTGTTATTAAATGATCCTACTCAACTTTGATCAATATATTTGATATGCCTGTTTATTTCCCTTGACAATGATGCCTCATGTGTAATGATTATGTAATTATGTAATTATGGAATGTACAGTAGAACTGAATATTGAGCCATGTCAAAAGCGAAATATTGCAAAATACAACGTTATTGTCAATGTGAATTCTCCATTTGTTTGGAGATTAGCTGTGATATGAATGGTGTTGAGGCAGTCACACAATAATAATTCGCATTTTGCAATTTTTCAATCTTGACTTGGCCCCATATTTAGATACACATTCCATAATTACATAACCATTACAAATGTGGCATCAATGTAAATAGGAATAAACGGGCTTTTCGATGATACCAAATTCATGTAAGATAATTTAGCAACAATAGAGATATAAACGCTCAAACTTGAATTGCAGAACTTTTTTTGAGGGTTTACTTTGTTAGTTTCTTAATCCATTCAGGACTGGTACCGAAAGTATTCAAGCCATGCATGAAGTCCATGTATTTTATACCAAAATCAGATAGTTTTGAACAGGTAAATGAAACTTTCATGCATGATTTTGAAAAGATAGGAAATTAAAACGAGTTTTGTGCAGATAAGTGCAATAGTGTTTGGAATAATTTAATTCAAATTCCATGGCTGGTTCTGTAATGAATAATTCCCATGAACCAGTTTCAATTTCAAACTTCCATTTGAACAAGAGTTTTTGTTACGTCAATTAGGAAAACAGGTCTCCTTGAAAAACAATGGTCTCAAATTGAGGAAATTGTGCATGATAAATACTACCTGTCCCAAAATAGCTGCAATGAATAATAGATGTTACAAATTGTTGCCATGGTGAGACAATGATTTACATAATTTCTCTGAGTTCATCAATACACAGCTGTAGAGCAAAATATGTAGCAAAGAACGTTTTCAGTTTCCTATGCTGCATTTTTTCCTTACTCTCAAAAACTATATTCAGATTGCCAAAAAAGGACACATACTCTATATTCATTATTAAAAGATCCAAATGTTAACCACTTTAAATTTATCCTGCTCAAGACTATTAAAATGTTTTGTATCCTGCATTCTCCATACATGGCAGTCTAAGTATTGTTTGAACTAGTCCTGAACGGGTTAACCCCCCCCCCCCTCCCCCAACCTCCATCCCCCCTGTATGGATTGGAGAGAGAGAGGGGGTGGGGGAGAGGTGGGGTGGGGTGACGTTAAGAGAGATGACCACATCAGCTGCTTGTAATTACAAGTATTTGTTAATTTGAAACCTAACACAGAAACACATGTGGGCAGGGTGTGTGTTGTGTGTATTCAGGTGTATGGATAATTGCATTTTCTCCTCTTATACTGTTGGAAAATCGGGTGCGGTTCGTTATTCCGAAGGTTCGTTATTCCGAAGGTTCGTTATTCCGAAGGTTCGTTATTCCGAACACGCAAATTTCCTATACCTGAGTGTTCGTTAATCCGAAAATGAAATAGGGTTCGTTAATCCGAACATTTGTTGCATTATTCCGAAGGTTCGTTATTCCGAAGGTTCGTTATTCCGAAGGTCCGTTATTCCGAAGGTTCGTTATTCCGAAGGTTCGTTATTCCGAAGGTTCGCTATTCCTAAAATGAAATCGGGTTCGTTATTCCGAAGGTTCGTTATTCCGAAGGTCCGTTATTCCGAGGGTTCGTTATTCCGAAGGTTCGCTATTCCTAAAATGAAATCGGGTTCGTTAATCCGAAAATGAATTTGGGTTTGTTATAATGCTATAATTTCATATAAAGAGATAAAATAAACTTAAATGTTTGATTGGTCTGGCCAAGGGAGAGAAAGGGGGAGGGGTATGCTTAATGCAGGCTGTAAATTAAATAAACAAAACACAAACTATAGTATTATAACAAGCCCGATTTAATTATCGGAATAACGAACCCGATTTTATTTTCGGATCAACGAACCTTCGGAATAACGAACCTTCGGAATAACGAATAACTTATTACGTACATCTTGCAGAAAACCCTATTCGATTTGCTTCAGTGGTCATGGAGAATGAGGATCTTTTGTTAATCATGTCATGTGTCCATTTTCGTTCATAACGCGTGAACAAGTCCATTTTCGTTCATAACGCGTGAACATAACGAAACTGGACATATGACATGATTGACAAAAGATCCTCATTCTCCATGACCACTGAAGCAAATCGAATAGGATTTTCTGCAAGATGTAGGTAATAAGTTATAGTTTCATACCCTGAAATATTATTCTGATTGATTTACTATATTTAAAGTTATCGTTCCAGAAAGTCCCGTTGTCAATGGACAACACGTCTCCTTACAAAATCTGGAGGGAAGGGACATCTATCTGACATGATTGACAAAAGATCCTAATTCTCCATGACCACTGAAGCAAATCGAATAGGGTTTTCTGCAAGACGTAGGTAATAAGTTATAGTTTCATACCCTGAAATATCATTCTGATTGATCTACTATCTTTAAAGTTATCATTGCGGAAAGTGCCGTTGTAATTTTTTTGGGGACAAGCTGTTCTAATAAATGTTTGGGTGAAACAGTAACCCTGGGGGGGTCTGTCCTCATAGAAAGGGGGGTATCATGCGTGACCAAGGACTTGCCAAAAGCACCCTAAATGAGTATTTGCGTGGTGCAAAAAATACACCCTAAGTAAGTATGATTATCGGTAATTTGATACCCTAAGCAAGTAATCAATTTGTTGTAAACCCCTAAGCAAGTAATCAATTTTTTATAACCCCCTAAGCAAGTTATAACTATTTTTGATACCCTAAGCAAGTAATCAATTTTTTGTAACCACCGAAGCAAGTAATAACTATTTTTGATACCCTAAGCAAGTAACCAATTTTTTGTAAACCCCTAAGCAAGTCATAACTATATTTGATACCCTAAGCAAGTAATCTTTTTTTGTAAGCCCCTATTAAAAGCAAGTGATAACTATTTTTGATACCCTAAGCAAGTAAGCTGAGTTTTTGAGACCCTAAATGAGTAATTCATCTTTTTGAGACCCTAAACGAGTAATTTATCAGCCTAAAAAAGATACCCTTTTTTCTGATTTTGGGTGATTTTGAGACCCTATTCGAGATACTCGAGTATCTCGCCTGATCGTAAAAAACCACCCTAATTACTCGTTTTCTTGGTCACGCATGATACCCCCCTTTCAATGAGGACAGACCCCCCCCCCCCCCCCCCCCGGGAACAGTAACACCTTTCAACTTCTCTTGACTTATGAGTTATGAGTTTGAAGTTCCCTTCATGAATTCATAATGAATGTTTAATGATGTACCATATTTGTGCGTGTATGTACATGTATAGACATGTGCATACATGTATGTGTGTTTGTGTATCTGTTGATGTGTTTGTGCTTGTATGTGTGTGTCAACGTCGGAAATACACGGGGGCGACGGGCGATTTCGCCCCCGTGATTCTCAAAATAGCCCCCTAAAATCCTGAAAACTGTACTTGAGCGGGCGACCCTTCTACGAAGAGTCGCCCACCGCCGCACCGGAGCAGCCCCAACGGACACGAGCTTGCAGTTCAATGACGCATCTCGCTGCTAGCTCGCACCAGAGCTGCTCGCACGCACAATCCGACTAAATAATAATGCATGCATGACCGTGCCGCGTCGATAAGATGTGAAGAAGATGTCAACACTGCTACGCTTGTCTGCTTCGAAAAACCGTATTGTACCGATATATACTGGGCTTTACATGCATGACACAAATAAGTATGCAAGTCCCGTCCGTAGTAGGAATGCATGCAGCGCGCGCGTGACAGTGCTAAACTGTTAGCGACCGAACCGTACCTAAATATACCGCTCATCGCATCGCATAGCGCCGCAGCGAAGTCAAAGACAGTAGAGCGCCGCGTACAAACATTAAGGCGTGCTTGCGAGCTACGCGATTGACTTGATGTACAAATGTTTACGTACGTAAATATTTGTACACGTACATGTACATACATTAGCCAGCTGCGCTGGCAATCTCGTAAGTTATACACGACAGAATACGGATAAAATTTGCATTTTTGTTCGGAACAAATATCTCGCAACATAGTTCCGTTACGTTCGCATGTATAGACAGTAATACGTAGTCAGTATAGTACGATATTAGTATTGAACAAGCGCTAGAGTTTTCGTTCCTATACTTCCTATATAAACAGATGAATTAAAGCGTGAAACACTGCATTTTTGTTTCTCTGCTCTCGCATGTTTGTGCCTTGGCAGATCGCGTTACGTTTTGAGACTCGATCGAGTGAAGATGTGCATTCATTCAGCAATAAGATTTGTTGTATTTGTTGAGACAAATAATGAAATTGGAATTATGAAAATGGTGTCTGCAAATATGGGGAAATTGTTGTGAATTTATTGATTTTACACATGGCGGCATGATCTACGCCTGGCGCAAGTAGTTGGATATCAAATTTATGCAACGGCTTGGCGAGAACCCTGATTTGAATAGTCATATAATACAAAAACCATTCTTTGTATTGTTTAATATAACATTCCAAACGGTTTCGTACAGTTACAATATGGCTTTAAAAAAGTAGCCCCCTTTTTTCAAAAGTAGCCCCCACTTTTCTTAAAGTTGCCCCTTGGTTTTTTGAGGCAATGGGAAAAGTAGCCCCCATAAAAAAAGTTAATTCCTACCTTGGTGTGTGTTTGTTAGTGTATGTGTGCAAGTGCATCATACACCTCTCAACCTCACTTGGTTTATGAGTATGAAATATATGTTATGAATTAATAATTACAGTTAAAGAATTAATGAGTGGATGTGTGGATAAGCATACATATGTCTATATGTGTATTTTGCGTGTTTCCCATTGATTACCGGGAACCGGGTGGGTTATGTAACTTATGTACAAAGAATCTTGAAGGATACAGGTTAAATTATGTGTGCATTTCACATTTTTAATGGGCCATTCTTGGTCACGTGTGTGACCTAAAATATGAATTTTTTTGAAATAGGATGCTTATATTTTAGTAAGTATAGGAGGTATGATGATGTGAACTTCATATATGACTTGCATATGTTGAAGTCTTTCAAGTGTAACACAAAAGATTTTATTAGGATTACGTTACCCAAGGACAGAGGTCAAATGGCATCGGTCACGTGTATGACTTTGCAGGGGAGCATTTTTGAAGAAAAAATATTTAAGTTAATTTCACTTTGGAAATCCTATGAGATATGAAAAGCTAAAATGTTCATATTAGTATCAGACAACTGATATATATCTGTAAGTTAGAATATGGTAAAAAAATAAAAATTATCTCAAACAGTTGTTTTTTAATGTATGATATTATGTGGGGATGTCTGGGTCACGTGTATGACTTTTTGGGGTTGTCACGTGTGTGACATGAACAATGTGAATGGAAATGGGAATTTTACAAATATTAGGTTTAGAAAGTAACATGAAGTTCAATTGTCACAAAGTTTGTATCAACATGTACAGGAGAGTAAGAGGAATAAGCTAGCTTGATTATTTTTTGAGTTATGATTTTTATTTGAATATTGAAATATGTAAATATATGCAAATGAGTAAGAAATTTTAAAAATTCAATATAAAACATATATTTCATAAAACCTTGTACATTGATCTTTCCAATAATGGAATAAAACAACTGAAAAAACAAACTTCATTTTTTCCAAAAAAGTTTCTTAATTAATGAGAATGAAATGCACTCCATGAAATGTTCATAAATATCAAAGAATCTGTGTGTATGTATGGATGTGCATACATTTATGCATTTGTGTGTTTTCTGTGTTTTTCTTTATTTGTTCTGTATGTGTGGACATGTAACGCCTTTCGACTTATCAACTTATGTGTGAACACCTACTTTTGACTTATGACTATACTATTCACTTCATGAAATTTTGAGTGTGGATGCGGATGCGCATACATGCATGTTTTGTTAGTGTGTTTGTTTAACACTGCTTTGTGTGGATGCATGTATTGCATTTTTACCTCTCTTGACTTTATATGAGTATTTAATTCACTCTATGAATAATTAATGCCTTTCAAGACAGTTGTCTGCTTGACCGTTCATGCGATATACTTATCTCTTCATTTCAATTATTTTGGCTCATAAAATATTTATTGCTAAAGGATTATATTAAGGCCCCCAAAATAAATTCATAATTGCACATTTAACAGGCCATCTAAAAGTAGGGTAGGGCAGTTGGACCTTTTTTCATGTGACCATATTCCGCATCAAACACAATATATAGGATCGCTCACAATTTCGCATCGCAAAAGTGAAGCCAGGGCTCAACACTTGCACTTGCCCGCTTATTTCATAAATAGTCAAGTTTGGTTGCCTGATCGTAACAACTAACATTTCTGTTCTACTATGAAAGAAAAATGTAATTCCTTGTGTAAATCTTATTTAGAAACAAGCAAGAAATATTTCAAGCAGCTACCTAGCATGATTCATTTGTCTTTCTTTCAAGCAGCTACCTAGCATGATTCATTTGTCTTTCTTTCAAGCAGCTACCTAGCATGATTCATTTGTCTTTCTTTCAAGCAGCTACCTAGCATGATTCATTTGTCTTTCTTTCAAGCAGCTACCTAGCATGATTCATTTGTCTTTCTTTCAAGCAGCTACCTAGCATGATTCATTTGTCTTTCTTTCAAGCAGCTACCTAGCATGATTCATTTGTCTTTCTTTCAAGCAGCTACCTAGCATGATTCATTTGTCTTTCTTTCAAGCAGCTACCTAGCATGATTCATTTGTCTTTCTTTCAAGCAGCTACCTAGCATGATTCATTTGTCTTTCTTTCACAATATGTTTTTAGGGGGCAAGTACATTTCTGTTCAGGTAAGTTCAACTTGAACACTCATGACTCAGAAAAAAGTTAGTGTGGAGGCATGGTGAAGCAATAGTGAAGTGATAGTGAAGTCACTGAAGCAATGGTGATATCAATTTGATTGATTGATTCATTCATTTTTCAAAATTTTGAAACTAACAATATGGGTAAGCTATCATAGTCTGACATTGTTAAAAATAAAATCCACCTCACACTTTTGGTAATCTATACTCTACAAAAGCACTCAAATGCTGGAATTCTGGAAGAATTAAATTGATCATTTAGTCATTTTTAACCCATGGGTTATATTCAACAGACTGGTTGGTAGTACCAAATTCAACATGTGTGTTCAATTTAACCTTCAGACTGTTTAAATAACATCAAAGGACCTTACTTAAAAGGTTCCAAACATTTTAAAGGAACCAAAATTGCAAAAAAGGGGATTTAAACCCTCCCCAAAATAATTTTGTATAAATCAAACTTACTCATCATTAGTACACCATGACTATTACAAGAAACTATGATATCTCAAAAGAAGCAGCAAATGCATTGTTGTGTTAAAAAAGATTAAGTCATGAGTGTTTCTGCTCCGATACATTTTACTGCATCCTGTGCATACCCAATTATACTTACTGACTTGGAAGACCATATTTTACATTACATTCACAGTACACGAAATATACAATACAGGGTCACATCTACAATGTATTGTAAATGGTCCTGATGGACCATTTACTGCTCACAGTGGTAAAAATCTACGGGACACAATTTGAACTACAAACAGAGAGAAAAGAACAGCACATCTAAAGTTAAAAATTGCATACCTAGATTGAAGCTGATTTTATGATTTATTGTACAAAATTTCATTTTCAAAATGATAAGTCATACTTACAAAAATCGTCATATAAGTTCCATTTCTTTCTCTTCCTGCTCGATGTCCCATCGTAAACAAAGAAAGCCCGCCCGCAACATGCGGAGGCCGCTTATTATTGTCCAAAACAAGCCAACTCGCGATCTGCAAGCATGCCCGCCGTATCCGATTTCGGATACGCCGTATCAGAATTCGGATACGCCGTGTCAGAATTCGGATACGGTAACACGTGTGGTGTGGGAAGCTTGCGGGAAATACATGACAGTCATCCAGATAGCAGCAACACTTTCGAGAGGGATCACGACTGAGATTTTCTCAGTCTTTTTATTTTCCAAAACTGCAGATTTTCCATTTTTTTCGACATTTGAAGAATAATTTGGACCATTTTGGTAAGTTCATATAACACTTGTATCATTTTTAGGGCCAGTCATGATTGATTTTGTTGAATTTAAGATAAGAATTTTGTGTGAAATTTTGACAAACTTTTTTTGTACTGTCCCACATTGTTCCCGTATAGCGCAGCATTACAATGTAGTGTTGTGTGTACAGGGTGGCCCCCCCAAAAATGGAACGGGGCACTTCCCAAAATATAGTAACAAAACGGTTATGTTCATCGGATATAGTGTCCTTTCCAATGAAAAACGATACCAAGAACAGTAATTTTGTACAAGTAGTTTTTGTTGTAGGACGTCTCAAGTGAGACCGGGTCAGGTTCCCATTTTTGTCATTTTTTACCGAGTCACTGCCTGATAAATCGCACTTTCTGCCCACCATCACATCGGACAACTATGCCCATTCTCTTGGGACACAGCTGAATGCACACTAACAATGGCGCGCGTATTGCTCGTTCTTCAATGCTATGGCTGGCAGTAAGTGCTATTTATCTAGCACTGACTTGGGTAAAAATTGACAAAAAAGGGAACCTGACATGGTGTCACTCACAGCGCCCTAAAACAAAACCTACATGATCAAAATTACTGTTCTTGGTATCGTTTTTCATTGGAAAAGACACCCTATCCGATGGACATAATCATTTTATTATTTTATTTTAGGAAGTGCCCCGTTCCGTTTGTTGGGGGGCCACCCTGTATAGTTGAAGATTTGGGATAAACTTTGACATGGGAGAAACGAAATGGGATAAATGTTTGGAGAAAGGGAATGGTTGCATTGCTATGCCTCTTCAACCAAGAAATTGAAATGAAATACTAATGAGAATTGAGGCCAATGGGTTATCTGAGTATGCACAGCTTACCTGATATTAGGATGTCAGCGCAGCAATGATGTTGTTGATTGGAGTAGGAAGAATGAAGAGGAAGAAAAGAGAGAACAAATATTTCAATTAATTTTCTTATCACAGAATTGAAGATAACAAACACTTCATGCAGATAACAACATAAAATGGGTGAACAATTATTCATAAATAAGTATAATATATTTCTCATCTTTTAAGATTTTAAAAATATATTGTCAGAAGGGACTAGGATGTAAACAAAAACATACTTCCATTCATTGTCTTACCACCATTAAAAACACTTCAAATGTAGATGGAAAAAAAAGGCAAGGAAAATAGGACAAACAACCATTACGTTTCTTATTTCAAAAATAGAGTTATCAAAACTTCTTACACATTCTATTTAACAAAATATGTTGAAAAGGATTTTAGACAATTAAACATTCTTCCATTAGTGTCAATACAAGAAGGTCAAGTGAAAGAGAGAACAAAACACATCAGGTTTCTCATCACAAAAATATAGACACATTATTAGTCATTAGACAAAACAAAGACTTGGGAAAGTAGGAGTATTTTTGTTTTGTAATAGTCTATTCTTTTCTTATGATATTCATAATCACTTTGTGTTCATGCAGTCCTATGATATGACAAATGAAAGGCAAGGAATATAGCGATAAACTTCCATTAGTTTTCTAATCAATCACAAAACATTCAGTATTTGTTCAGTTCATACTATTACTAATGACAAACTACTGGCAAGGTCCAATGTAATGGCAAAAGCTTTCAGCTGCAACAGGTATTACAATAGTTAACCCTCTTAGACCCCGTTTACAGTGAAAAAAAGGCCGGGCCTCAAAAGGCCAAATGCGGGGCCAAAAGTGGCCGCGCATTTGGCCCCGCTCTGGAGGTAGTCTCGGCCGCGGCCTAGACGCGTCTCGGCCCCGCTTTTTCTCACTGTAAACGCACGCAGGGCCAAATGCGGTACCAAATTGGGAAAACAATTAATTGCAAATAACGCGCCTTTGTTCTGTGACCCCGGCGTGCCTCCAAAATAATGGTTTGTTTACATGCAGAGCGCCACTACGACAAGATATTGAAAGGGCGGCCGGGCCGCGAGGGCCGAGACCGCCACTGTAAACGCACCAAAATTGGGGGGCCGAGTACCGCAATTTAAGCAGGGCCGAGACGCGTCTCGGCCCGGCCCTGCACTGTAAACGGGGTCTAAGAGCAAAGACAGCAGCGTAACAAATCCATGGCCATATTGGCTAGCCCATTATCTTGTAGCTAAGTAATAACCTCAGGCTAACATTTACATCTACATATGTACGTGACCGGCAATACCATACACCACCACTTGTATAAGAGTATCGGCCTTCTGAGTTGTCAGTTGCAGTACTAACTCAATGCATCAACAAGTTGGTGAATATTCATTTATTTATAATATTCAAATTCATCCAGTTGAAGTAGATACCAAAAATATCAATACACCAACCAATACAACATTATTGTAACTCTGTTATATTGCCATTAGAAAATTTTAAAAAATGATATCAAATGAAAGCTGATGAAATGACCAATTTTAAATAAATATTCTCAAATATCAATTACCACAAAATGGAGAGTTTTGTTATAGCCAGAAGTATTTTCAAACAGGAAAGTTCTAAGTCAGATTTGTTTTAAAAATAACACAACATTCTAGACAAGAAGATGCTTCTTTCTGAGATATTTTAGGTGGTATCTTCACTATCTTGCCAATAAGGTTTGTAGAAATTTACTTTCTCTATTGATCATAGTATGCATCCTCTATCTACAACTACATTGATACTCCTGACATTGATCAGCCAAGCTGTTCAAAATGTTGAGTCCCTTTTACTATTTCTTGGACTTCTGTCCAATAATGTATACCTGCACAGAAGTCCATTCAGGACTCCAAGAATGTCCAGTCCTTCTATGAGGTGTTACTTTAAATCATTTGAGTATCTACTTAACCATGGAAACATATATTTACAAGCAATATCTGACTGATAGTAAATATATTATCCATTGCGGATATAGTATCGGAAATAATATCGCTAGTGATATTCGTTTGTCTCGCAATGTATGGTCAACTAGGAATCTAAAAGATCATGACTTTTTCAAATGATATAATCTAATGTAGACTAATGTAGACAATCGGTTCTACCTTGGGTTGGAATCAGCCGGTGGGGGCCGGTTGGTCGGGGTAGTGTCATGGCGACGTATCGTACGCTGGTTCGGCAGGCGGGCCGAACCAGTGTCCCGTTGATTGGTTGAGTACCCGTGTGCACCGGCCAATCGACGCGGCTCGTTGTTGACCTATTAGGAACGTACTCGCTTATGCGAGATTGTGCGTTTGGAGCCACGGTAGAGCATAAAAACCAATTGTCTACATTAGATTATATCATTTGACAAAGTGTTGCAGCGCCACACGAAACGTCATGATCTTTTAGATTCCTAGTTGACCATACATTGCGAGACAAACGAATATCACTAGCGATATTATTTCCGATAATATCTGACTGCTTTCTTATTATTGAGACCTTGAATATGTCATTAAACCTTTCAGTATAAGAATCATTCTCTATAGACCCTAACTTAAGAAAAAAGACACTATGAAATGTCAACTAGCATACACTGAGATGTACTAAAAGATAAAATAAATCCCTGAAAATGTATTTTGCACTTTCCATAACACAGATTGAGTATATCACTGCAATCCAAAGTAGAAAACAATATGCAACATTCGAGTGAAGGATACAAAAACAGCAGGATAAAGACAGTCAAATACCCAATAAACCCATAACCAGTTGACAACTAACTTTAGATACTGCAAAAGAGAAGTGCTCACAAACACAGTCATTGAGAGGATTATTATCTCCTATAGTTTATGCAATATTGCATATTTGAATATCACAAACCAATATGACATTTGTAAAATTCCCAGTCAGGACTATTCCTGTAAAATACACTTGCTGGGGTCTACCAGATCGAATGTGTTAAACATGTACCAAAATCAATCTTGAATGAGTGAAAAAAGTGTCATATTCCTTCCCATATATATAGATGGATATTCCCTAGACTATTGTGCTGCAGTTTATGATAATTATGCTGAATTATCTGTAAGATATAATGGGAAGGGAGTTGTATGCCCTTGTTTACAGGGTTGCCATGGAAATGGCATTTCTGTTTCATGACAAGAGTGCTTTCCAATCTTCAATCCAAGACCAAAATGAAATCTCCATGGAAATATCAAGTACATCCGATGGGGATGTCTTAGTTTTTTTCCCCATTTATATTTTATGCTAATTAGTCTAGTAGATCAATATGCATCTTTGCCATATGAGCAGTAAACAAGTATAAAACATGAAAGCTAGTAAGATAGCCACTTGAAAAGTTACGGAAAGCAAAATTGCATATTGGCCAAACAAATTCATAAATATTACAATTATTAACAAGAAAATATTCAGATGCCATAAAAGCAAATAATGTTAAAGGTGCACCTGTAAAGTAACTCCTTGAGTGCCGAGCTCACATTTTTGCGAGTTACAATACACACAAATGCCATAGAGCATTAAAATCCCTGGCACTCAAAGTATTAATATCACTTTTTTACAAAAACAAATCAATACTTGAACTCCCAATACTAGCCCTATTCAATTTAATATTATTATTAATTTCCCCTGATGAACATCCACCAGTAAGCTTCCCATAGAATGCTTAAGTACCCTACCCTTCTTGGCTGCATTATACATTGTACAAATCATACATTAAATATGCAACATATAATTTATGTCTATTGACATAAACTATTGATGTCAATATGCCATTACCCGGCATTAACAATTAATAGCAGCAATATCAATCAGACCATGGCTATGTTGAATAATTAATGTACAATGATGAGCAGATATCTTCTTTGTCTACTCATATGAAAATGTAATGATAAATATGAACCTTTTTTGTGTATCTTACACTTTTAAATTAATAAAAATGAAGATTGAATACAAAAAGTGTGTAGTACATGTTTAGTGCTCTTGTAAGTATTCATAGAATAACATCGACCCATTCCGGACGAGTCTAGAACATGAAAAATGCATTCATGGAAATGTTTTCATTTATCATTTACCCTGACTTGACATGTTATCAGTAACAAAAACAATGTGAAAGAATGGGACATATTTCAAGCTACTTTACATTAAAATGCAAACTATTTTTCTTCTTGGTAAAAAAAAAATAGATACACAAATTGGCAGGACTTGCACCCAAGACATCAAGATTGCTACATATCAATTCATCAGCACTCCTTTGTGGAAATTACCACAAAGAGGGCTCTTTTATATTGTTTCAACATATTGTAATTTTGTCTTCATTGATCAGGCTTTTGCTCATCAATAAAAGTTGGACAAAATAATTTCTTCATAAAGCAGTAATAAGAAATATACAAAATCTTTTATTTTGTGTAAAAATGATGTAACAAGTTGAAAGCTAAAACCATCTTGTAATCAATAAACTTAACAATCACTGTTCAAATGCATTGCAGCTGTTTTGACCACAGCATGGACATTCAGCTAGGCAGTATAAATGCATTTTGCATCAACTTTAATAGTGCTACCTCATGATCCTAGATATTGTTTCATGATATGTTTATTAATTGGCAATATAAATACTATTTTGATTAGTTAATGTAAACCCTTGTTTTTTTTCTCACAAATCATGTTCCTCTTAGCATATAGGAAAGCAATCCATGCCATATTATACAAATAGTGCATGGTTTGGAGTTGAATATACCAGAAAAGACAACGATACATTTTTAATTTCTCGAGAGCGATTATATTGCATCGAGGCCGCATAATCGCACGAGAGAAATAAAAAATGTAGAGGTGTCTATTATGGAATATTTAACGACAGGAATCATGCACTATTTGTTATATAAGATGATTATTTTGAGGAACTGATTTTGTTATCATGTTGATAAACCCAAATTGACCTCTTGTCGGCCCTGCGTACTTTGTACAAGGGCCAGCGTGTATTAACAATAATTGCGCGCTCTGCGCATTTTCCCCATTCAAGAACAAGCGCACAAGCACACATTACACACTCCAAGGACATCCCCTGCGCAGTTTAGTGCATATATATGCACTATAACTTTACCATTTACTATACCGGATTAAGCATCAGTAATCAACCAATAGGAATACTCAATTTCCCTTAATTATGACGTCATCATCTTATTTATTGCGCTATCATATAGTACGCTATCGACCGAGCCACTGCTATTATATATTATGTGTATGCCCTGCATGCCACTACATGCACTGACTGATATGCGGTGCTTGAGTCGGGGTTCAAGTCCGCCCAGAACTTAATAATTCTTCACACTTTTTTCTTCATTAAATCTAGTCCATTTCCCTGGAAATATATTCTTCAAGTTCTATCTGCATGCTTGAGAAAACGTAGCTGTTTCATCATCAGAGAACAGTTTACGTTTCGGTCTCACAATACCCTGCATAATTAATGGTAGCCACTGGCAGCGCACTGCAACGTTTCATGAAACATTCAGAGGTGTATTGGGTGTACAAGTATCATGCATCATTCCAAGACCAAGTATAGCAAAAGGTAGCAAGGATAACAAAGCATCCTAGCCTAGATAAATAAACCTGAGACATAAATCAATATATGAGTGATTTTTTTCTTCATAGAATCCTGGATGAATATATTCACTGATGAATACTGGCAGATCAATATTAGGTTACTAATTTGAACGGGGTGAGCATTACTTTCTTAGTATTCATCAATTAAATGTATGATGCTGCAAAGGTGGCGAAATAGCCGTGGCCTGAATTGAATGCTGACTCCTCACCAGCCACCTATACAATGAAATATAGCCGTGGCCTGAATTGAATGCCGACTCCTCACCAGCCACCTATACAATGAAATATAGCCGTGGCCTGAATTGAATGCTGACTCCTCACCAGCCACCTATACAATGAAATATAGCCGTGGCCTGAATTGAATGCCGACTCCTCACCAGCCACCTATACAATGAAATATAGCCGTGGCCTGAATTGAATGCTGACTCCTCACCAGCCACCTATACAATGAAATATAGCCGTGGCCTGAATTGAATGCTGACTCCTCACCAGCCACCTATACAATGAAATATAGCCGTGGCCTGAATTGAATGCTGACTCCTCACCAGCCACCTATACAATGAAATATAGCCATGGCCTGAATTGAATGCT
The DNA here is from genome assembly GCA_037951105.1 of Echinarachnius parma. NCBI lineage: Eukaryota > Metazoa > Echinodermata > Echinoidea > Clypeasteroida > Echinarachniidae > Echinarachnius > Echinarachnius parma. The sequence continues at coordinate 163,173 of JBAMJV010000025.1, forward strand.
GACTCCTCACCAGCCACCTATACAATGAAATATAGCCGTGGCCTGAATTGAATGCTGACTCCTCACCAGCCACCTATACAATGAAATATAGCCGTGGCCTGAATTGAATGCCGACTCCTCACCAGCCACCTATACAATGAAATATAGCCGTGGCCTGAATTGAATGCCGACTCCTCACCAGCCACCTATACAATGAAATATAGCCGTGGCCTGAATTGAATGCCGACTCCTCACCAGCCACCTATACAATGAAATATAGCCGTGGCCTGAATTGAATGCCGACTCCTCACCAGCCACCTATACAATGAAATATAGCCGTGGCCTGAATTGAATGCTGACTCCTCACCAGCCACCTATACAATGAAATATAGCCGTGGCCTGAATTGAATGCTGACTCCTCACCAGCCACCTATACAATGAAATATAGCCGTGGCCTGAATTGAATGCTGACTCCTCACCAGCCACCTATACAATGAAATATAGCCGTGGCCTGAATTGAATGCTGACTCCTCACCAGCCACCTATACAATGAAATATAGCCGTGGCCTGAATTGAATGCCGACTCCTCACCAGCCACCTATACAATGAAATATAGCCGTGGCCTGAATTGAATGCCGACTCCTCACCAGCCACCTATACAATGAAATATAGCCGTGGCCTGAATTGAATGCTGACTCCTCACCAGCCACCTATACAATGAAATATAGCCGTGGCCTGAATTGAATGCCGACTCCTCACCAGCCACCTATACAATGAAATATAGCCGTGGCCTGAATTGAATGCTGACTCCTCACCAGCCACCTATACAATGAAATATAGCCGTGGCCTGAATTGAATGCCGACTCCTCACCAGCCACCTATACAATGAAATATAGCCGTGGCCTGAATTGAATGCTGACTCCTCACCAGCCACCTATACAATGAAATATAGCCGTGGCCTGAATTGAATGCTGACTCCTCACCAGCCACCTATACAATGAAATATAGCCGTGGCCTGAATTGAATGCTGACTCCTCACCAGCCACCTATACAATGAAATATAGCCGTGGCCTGAATTGAATGCTGACTCCTCACCAGCCACCTATACAATGAAATATAGCCGTGGCCTGAATTGAATGCTGACTCCTCACCAGCCACCTATACAATGAAATATAGCCGTGGCCTGAATTGAATGCTGACTCCTCACCAGCCACCTATACAATGAAATATAGCCGTGGCCTGAATTGAATGCCGACTCCTCACCAGCCACCTATACAATGAAATATAGCCGTGGCCTGAATTGAATGCTGACTCCTCACCAGCCACCTATACAATGAAATATAGCCGTGGCCTGAATTGAATGCCGACTCCTCACCAGCCACCTATACAATGAAATATAGCCGTGGCCTGAATTGAATGCTGACTCCTCACCAGCCACCTATACAATGAAATATATATATTTCCCTGGAGGGGTGGTGGTCTATATGAAGAGCATTCAGTGTCACTGAACTGCAATCTTCGCTAGTGCCTAGAACTGTAATATTCCTGTTCTGACCAAAATTGATGTCTATGAAGAGATTTGAGTGCCACTGAACTACATCTTGCGCTACAGCCTAGAGCTGTAGCATTTCTGAAGATTTGTTTTTTAATGGTGGTCTATGAAGAGCATTCAGTGCCCAGTATACTATATCTCTTGCTAAAGGAGTTGTAGTAATTATTTTTTCTAAAAATGGTTAACCCGTTGAAGCTAATTAACATAAAATGCCTGCCATATGATTCTTTGATTTAATCTCAAGAAACACCGATGTGTTCACAAGGGAACAAAAGAATTTTGAGAAACCATTATTCCTATCAGCAAGGATTTGGGTGGAGTATTGATTTCTCAAATTACTAATGGCCTACCAGCCTTCTAAGATGTCAAACATTGTACGCCATATATATCTCAAACTTTGATATAATTTATGTTATTTGTATACATTTTTCTTTGTTTCGTTGTTTCTTTCATTTATGCAAACACACACAAATGCACAACTACAAACACTATAAAAGGGACGGTCACAATTTCATCTAGTGGACGTAGTGATTCGTAGGGTAATTTAATGTGGGTCAGACGTGGTGTAAGTACGTTAAACTAGGTTAAATTACGTTGAACTACGTTAAGGTACGGTGATGAGCCACAGGAGAGTACAGATAAGTACGTTCAAGTACGATAAACTACGCTAGACTACGCTAATGCAAGTGCAGCTCGCTCACGGATAGGTACGGAGTGGTACGTCTGACTACGCTTGAGTACGGTAGACTACGGTAGCCACTACGCTAGACTACGCTAGACTATGCTAAAGAACGTCACTACAGAAAATTTAGAAACTCCGCACGGAGTATGCAGCCAGCCGGCAGTGTGGTAGGGCCAATGTTCGCTTGTTTTTCAAACAGAGCAGTTCTGTGAAATTTGTCTAATTGTTTTGCTGAAACATGCCTGGACCAAGAGTGCTGATGCTGGTTTTGTGCACGGTAAAGTACGCTAGGGTACGTTTGAGTACGTTAAGAAGTATGTTAGACTACGTTAGACTTCGTTAGACTACGTTAGACTTCGGTTTAGTACGTAAGCATCACGGATGCCTCTAACGTACCGCTCTTTTGAACATGTTCAAAAATTAAATCGAAGATCACGGCTCCCCCGAGTTAATACCAAGTTAGTATCACGGACAACTACGATGCGGTACGGATGCCAGTACGTTCAGCTACCTTCAACTACCTTCAACTACGTTCAACTACGTTATACTCCACTACGTTCAACTACGTCCACTACCGTAAATGTGACCGGCCCTTAACAATGTTGTGATAATCAATGAACAGGCCTTTTTACAACTTACTCTACACTGTACCTGTGTACTTATGTTCAAAAGGGTTAATTTCTTTCTTTTAATACTCTTTTTGACACAAACACACTTACATACACACAAACACAAAAACAATTTTCTGATAAACTAAACAATAAACAGGTCGGCCCTGTCTTACAACCTGCTCTTCATTGTGTAATTTGTGCACATGTACTTCCATTCACTGGAGTTCACCTTCTCTCACCAATCGATGCAAACTCGCTCTGGGTTATTGATTAGTCCATGTATGGGGCACCCCTATTATGTAACCCTCAATTATACCTTAACCTCAGGACCCATGTAATGAGGCAATCAGGGGCCAATACACAGTAGCAATGCTCAGCAGGCATCGACTACCAATACACTAAATATATCCTATACCAAAAATAACTGGATGAATAAACTTTCTAATTAATAACAGTCATATGTATGTAGCACCTCATGTAGAACAGCTTCTAACCACTTTCATTTAATATTAATTCATATTATCAGAGATAGGTCGAGAGACACACAAATAATAACAGCTTATTCCTGAGAGTATCAACTAATTCATATTATAACCAACATGATTACCATCAGGCCTACACTTTATAACATCTCCCATATTACAATTAGAGCTAATGTTCTTTGGGCAGAAATTACATGTATTTATTAACATTGTCAAGCCTTATCTTTAAAAAATGGAGTGATATGTTGAATATTAGACAGTTTACAAATGAAATCAAATTTTGGGGCCAGTACAATTTGTTTTGGACCATCAAAACATTGGAAGAAAATTATTTTACTTGCGTGAGCTGGCCACGAGCAAAAAAATGATATTAAAACGAATCAATATTGCTTGATAGTATGTACATTAACCCATTAAAGACTAGTTTTGGTATAACATGCATTCCCTATACATCCTGGCCACATTCAACTGAGCAAGTTAAAACTAATTAAAACTGGTAAATCTGGTGTATACTTTATGCATCAAAACTAATTAAAATGAGTAAAATCGGTGTATACTCTATGTATTAAAACTAATCACAATTGCTTACATCAAAGCAACTTACATGATACATCATTATGGTTAATAAGGATGACAAAGAACTGGCTCAAGTGCCAATGATCAAATTACTAATAGGGCTGAGGAATATAACATGTAGGTAGGGTATATGGATAGGGTTCAATTTATGCATCATGTTGAATATATTCAACAAAGAATGGACAAATACTACAAAATTAAACTTATATTATAGGTCTTATAAGGATATACAGTAAATGGCTATACAGAAATAGTAAGAGACACTTACAGAAATGTACTTATATTTATTGTTGATGGATGTTGAAGTTGTCCATTTTTATTTTTTATTTTCTTGTATTCAAATTTTATTGTGATTTTATCATGTTAAAAACATTCATCAAAAAATTGCCCAACAATAATACAAATTTGTATTTTATCCTATAGTTGCTAAACAGAAATTTAATATAAACAATCAGAAAGAAATGTGAAAGGATACAATTTGTATTGACAAGTTTTTGTTTAAAGCAGACTCATGTACAAGTGGTCTTTCCGAACCAGTTACCTCTATTTAGAAAAAAAATCAACTCCATCTGGAAAAAGAAAACTGCCATATGTTAATTTGTTTTGTTCCCACATGTTAATATGATTTTGTTCAAAACTTTTTTTATACAATTATAATTATGATAAATATGACTTAAGTGTTGCATCCCCAAATACTTACATGAAAATGGTTAGTTTTAAGTAGTGATCAGAATAAGATGATATGGCATGTCCATTTTTTACCAGATTTTCAACATCAACATAAAATATTGTAAGGTCATTATTTAAATGAGCTTTTAATATTTTGCATTGGAAACCTACATGAATGTACATTGTATTGAAACCAGCATCATGCACTGAATGGCAGTCACTGATCCACTTGCAAATCCCCAGGTATGCATATTTGACAGGTAATTATCAGTTTAGGATGACATTTCAGATCCACCTATTCCAAAATTAGAAAGTCTAATTTCCCCCTTTTCTCTCACAAAAGCAATGATACATGAAAAGCACTATATGAAATAACCATTATTATTTGTTTTATTAGCGTTTAGGTCATTTTGGTTTCTAATACTGGAAGATAATTATTATAAGTTCCTCTATATCTCAATTTAGATATTCATTTTTACTTTTCCTCCCGAAAGTCATTAGCAACATGCCATGCAGATATGTTTTTCCTAAAATATATTGCCTTTAATTGATTATATGAGAGCTGTGCTTCTTGAGGTAAAACAAAGACAGCAAGAAAGGACAGATGGCACGAGGCTTATTGTTACCAGGGTTACATTTACTGCACGCAAGTTTCCATGGTGATATTTATGTATATTTAATTTGAAGAGCCTACAAAATCAATGTCTTGCATAAAAAAATATTTATGTTTTTTTATTTTTTTATTGTTTAGGTCTGTGGTTGCTACGGCAATGGACAAACGTATAACTGTGGTGTATAAAAATGTGTGAAATATAAAAAATCATCTTATTGTTTAGATCCAATGTGACCAAACAACAAAGGCTAAATGATTATCCTCTCATCTTACTTGTGGTCTATAAAATACATCAAGATCATCTCCAATAGTTTATATAATGCACTGTGACACAGCAATGCAATCTATCTATAAAATTGTTTTTAACTTATTGTAGTAAACATTCTTCATTACAGAAATGATTTGTTAAAATCACTTCTTACTTAATGATCAAAATGGTTTAATTATAACTTTGATTTTGTTTACCCCTTTTTGAATTGGAGGAGAATGGGAGAATGCATATGAAGAGAAATATGCACAAAAAATAAAGCCCTTTTGTCATTTTTAGCTTCTTTCATATGATACAAGATATTGTCTTTTAAATGGATACTCATTGCACATCAAGGTATATTTGTTAAGATATGATTTACAGTATATCACATATTCCTTATCTCAAATCTAATCTCAAATTGTTAACAAATTATATGCAACAAGAGATCCTTTTAGTTGCCAAAGTTGTTAACTTAGTAGTTAATAAATGCTTTTCTAGATAACCATAGTTAGTGACTAGTGGCTTTAATTAACCCTATCATCTAAACCCGACTTAGGTTGAAGCTAAGCTGGTGGGTTCTACTGAATACAGGCCCTGAGTGGCATGTTAAAGTGGACTTCCACACGATTTCAAGCTTCTAATGATTGAAAGACAGATATTCTAGGTCAATAAACACAATTTTGTATGAAAAAAGTATGATTGTGGGTTCTTATAATTGGCATAGAAATTCTAATGACACAAATTCGCGAGCGAGCTTGTTCTATCCCACAATGCACCAATTTGTGACTTGCGACCCTCACTATGCGCCTATCTATGTTTTTACACTGCAGCGAATGTGTTCTTTTGATCGGACCAATACAATGCTCGATCATGAATAGTTTAGTCTACGATGCGCCACTCAACCGTGCCTTTGAGCATTACTGCATTGTTGAACCGTTTGAAAATACTTGCCTGCCCGAAATTGTAACACGTTTGGCTTTCATTGGAATTTGAATAGACACAAAGTCCTGTAAACGTGGTTATTGAATTTGCTGGCTCTGCATGACCGGCTATAATGAATGACACATGTAGTGGTCACAATGCAGTGGCACCGGATTCAAGCCTACTCAAGAAATTGAGCAAAGTGAGGGTGCTACGTAAGGGTCTCATGATTGTGTGCAGTAAATTTAATTATTTCCTCAGAGTTAATGACATTAGAAAAATCTCTTACAAATCAACCAAAGAGAGTCAAATCCTGAAAATATTCAAGCACATCCCTAGATTTATTTCCAATATACTGTATTTTGTTTAAACTCGTCCGGAATTCTCCTTTAAATTGCATCTAAGATAAGCGTGGTAAGCTAGTGGTTTTATGAATATGGGCAAAGAATATTAACCCCTTCAGGAATGCTCCCCAAAATACGCCCCAAACATACTCAGACAGGGGTCAATGGAAAATACATGATATAGCAAAATCGATCAGTCCTGATTGGGTTAACACTATTTAGTGAATGGTATTGAGCTGGTTGATATGAAAGAGGTTTTTTCTTGAGTTAAAGGGGTATATTCCTCAGTGAGAAGTAGGGACTGTCCCAAATTGTCCTCATAGGTTGAACACATTGAGAGAGATATCATTTGTGATATGAAATAGAACTAAGATGAGTAATTGATTGCTACTGATTGTTAAATTAGATGTACATATACTTGCCTCGTGGGACGTAATTAAATTAGTCACCTATTTACTGCTCATGGAACATTATTTTTTATTGATGAAATCATGGAACAGTTTGCTAGGTTCCTGAAAATAAATTTTGTCTTGAAATCATTGCAGATAAGGCAGATTGGCTGCCACAAGGGTGATAAATCCATGAATAAAAATGTGTTTGTACAGAGGCAATATGGACGTGGTGTGGCAAGATTGGTAGAGTTGCCCGTTGTCTTTGTCCTACAGCAAGACAATTTATCCACATTTGATGCTCTTGGCCCAGGTGTATAAATGGGGACCCGGAAGGATGGAACATGGTTCCTTAGCACTGTGTGCACCTACACGGTGCCTGACTGGAATGCTCTCCAGGAGTTAAAAATGTGCACATTGTGTGTTGGATCGATTGCAGTGTGTTGGATCGATTGCAGTGTGTTGGATCGATTGCAGTGTGTTGGATCGATTGCAGTGTGTTGGATCGATTGCAGTGTGTATCCGATGACAGGGGTAATAATAATGATGAGCTGCAAGCGTCCAAAGACAGAACATGCGTTATATAAGTAATCACCATTATCATTAGTATTATTATTATCATTTATGCTACAAAACTCTGCATATATTTTTCATCCTGCTGACTAGGTATGGTTCAACAAACTCAATTTTTCACCACATTTGGTGACAAGATATCAGCATTTAGTGGTCCTCAAACAAAAAAACAAAAATTTATAATCATGTCTAGAGTTTTGATTGCCCTTTTAGGCAAGCACAATTTAGCAGCTTTGACATTTCGATGGCTCATTTTGACACTTCCATATGTCGGCAATGGGTTCAGTTCTCTGTGCTCCCATGCGAAGTCAGGTGTCATTCTCACAACATGTGGGTTACTTTATAGGGGTGAATGTGTTATTTTTGTGAGTTCAACAATGCAACTGCAATTAAGTTAGTATATACGTCCAACCTCAGGCCCCATATAGAGTGCAGGCTATACAAACACACGTTCTTGAGTTCTCTGTGCATCTAATGGAAATGCAGGCAACTTTTAAAATGTGTGTGTGTTTTTGTCATGAATGTGTTGGTTTTGACAGAACATTTACTAATGCAACTCCATATCAGGTTTAATGAACTGCCCTAATAGGGCCCATGTTGCCACATACACTTCTAAAGTAGATGTTAACATACACAGCTAAAACATGTACATCTGCTTGCATTTGTTTGCATGAATGTGTTTTGACTCTGTTGAACATTACCCCGCTAAAGGCCCCTTCAGACACATGCAAGCCCCAGCTACAAAAACACTCTCTATGCAATTCTCTGTGCATCAAAAAACGGGCGTCATTTTAAAACGTGTGTATTTTTCATTAATATGTAATGATGTTATATTCTTAGCTTCTGAAGAAGATCCTGCTAACATTTAGGCCCTTTATATTGACTCTGATTTGATATTCTATAACATTCAACAATTACACTTAAAGGGGACCACCAGGCAAAGAACAACACATTATTATATGTTTTGGTACCGTTTTGTGATATAGATACCCAACATTTTGCAAAGGGTTGTGTAATTCATAAACAAAGCAATTAATTTCCACCACTTACGGAACCACTGCTATTTCCTGATTCCATACGGGCCAACCATTTGTGAGTGCGCCAATGCTATTCACGTGCACGTTTGTAAACAATAGATTCCCAGGCGATTCGTTCACTCTGCACACGTATAGCAGTCTGCGTAATTCAGACCGCATGAACGCATGCTTTAGAATGGTGATGCGTTTCCAATTATATTTGTTTTTTCTGGAAACATGTTTTTGTGAACTTGTTGATGGAATGGAATACTAAAGATGTTACCTTTCTTTAATAAGAAAAAAAAAAATTTTCATATATATTCTGTGTTTTTTTCTGTAGTAACTGCCATTTGTGCCCTGACGAAGATTCTGCTAGGATCGAAAGCTAGGCTGTATACGACTCTCAATATTATTTTTGGGTGGTGGTACCCTTTAACCCATAGTGGACTGGTACCAAACAAACTCTTATTGTGGTCTATGAAAAATGAATGCTATACATGTAGCTACCAAGATGAAACATATTCAGTCTAAACAGGTTAACACAAACAAATGCTTGCTGAGTAATCTGTGTAATTAAAGGCAGGTGTATTTATATGTGTAGTGTATGTGCCTGTTAATTTGTTCTTATTGTTTTCATGAATGTTTTTTGCCATTCTTTATCAAGTTAAACATTCACCCTTCTCAGGCCTCCTTCAAACATATGCAAGCACAGAGAACATAAAGACACTAACAGATCGATACATGCGCTTGTCTTGAAAAGTACTGTATGTCTTAAAAGCAGATGTCCATTTAAAAACGTGTGGATTACCTTCTTTGATGAATGTAAAACATGTTTTATTTTTGTGAGTTCAACAATGCAAACTCCAAATCCAGTTTCAAAGCACCTACCCTAAGCCTCCCTTTTGACAAGCGAAGCACAGTCTACATTCAGATTTGTCTGATCCACATTATTTATTAAAAAAGAAAACAAAATAGCTCCCAGAAATATGTTAACCCGTTCCCTATGAAATTCTCAAATCCACATAAACATTGCACATAGCCCACAAGGTTCCCGTAATCAAAGGTTAATAACATAATTTGAAAACTCACTGGACTATTTTCAATAATGTGTTCATGGTGTTCATATGACAATATAACCAGTCAGTTTTTGCAGACCCATGAATCATTGTTAGCCGTAATAATATGTAAGGAAGGACAAAATGTTTGGCAACTCATATATATTATATCTCTGGTGATTGCTAGAATGGGTTACTAAAACTGATCACTTCAACCAATGTATGCTTCAACATATCATATCAGTATTTGGAGGTATTGCTTACCTTTAAAAACACAAACAGAAAAATGCTCTTGAGTTTGCTCTGCATCAAAGGGGCAGAGGGGATATTAAAACACTTACAGGAACTGTGTTTAACTCTTATTACATTTCATACACCCAATTAGGGCCCCCTTCGGTACATGTGCAGGCTACATAAACACACATAAATCAATCTGAACTAAAGTTGACTGTGCCTCTGCAGCAGAAAACAGTGTTTCAAGCACTGACAAATTCAACAACAAATTTATGGTGATTGAATTAATTATTAAATTATTAAATAAATCAATAAATCAATAATGTAGGTGTATTTTACTGTTTGCCATTTTGCATGAATGTACCTGTCTTTATGGTACAACTCGTAAACTCCTTATCATGCTGGAAACCCATTCAACACTACTTCATTTAGGTATACTACGCATTCTCCATAGACCCAAGTCGGAGTAATTTGGGGGACCAGTCATAGATGAGTTCAAATATACCTGCCTAAAGACCCCTTAGGGCAAATCACCATACATGAAACAAACACAGATGTATACATCCCTTACTCATGAGCTTTACACAGAACATGAGAACATGATGCGCATACAAGGAGCTGGTGCCTCTAAAAACAGGTGTTATTTAAGAAGCTGTTATTCACGTGGATGCGGGCAACCCGACTCATGCCGATCTTCTCTTCTCACACCACGCGGCAGGCCGCATCCGATTCTCTGAACGTTTGGTCGAAGATTCTCACCCCTCCCCTGACACCTAGAGACTGGCTAAGATGATGTACAAAGAGTAAAGACCTTTGCTTAAATTACGCTATCATTGAGACCTGTACATCCCAATCTGATTCAACTGCATAAAAGTGAATATAATTCACTCTCGTTCTCCAATTTATAAACATTTCTTGTCTGAACAGCTAGCTGGAGACAAACTATTCACTTAACTCATTCAGGACTAGTATCGAAAATACTCAGGATTGGTCTATGGAAAATGCATGTTATACCCAAATCAAATATTCTTAATTAGCTTGCACTTTCATTTAATTTTTGTTTTCTTCAGTTTATTCAACCATTAACACTAATCAACAAATGGCTAGGGGGTTTTCTGGGATTTCTCAGGTGATTATTCGCCTCGTCAGAAGAGTTTGTTTTACTTTTGTTTGATTGACGGAGGAGGAGGGGGCAGCAGGAGGAGCTTGAAATACATTGTGAGTACATTAGATTGAAAAACATGGTTTCTGTGGCACTCTTGTGACAAAAATATTGAGAATGTTTTATAATTAGCCACCGTTATTATTATATATCAGAAACACAAGACTGAGAATCTATTTTTACTTGATTGATCTATTAAAACTGAACAATTAATTCAAAACAATTAATACTCATTAAATCATTTATGACAAGCCCAAAAGTTACACGGTTTGACTACAGCTGTTCTAATAGTTAAACAAAGCGATGATGTACATGACATTATTGATCCGGATGTATGCTTTTGTCTCTCTGGATCTGTTTAGTTCCCTCACCCAGTCCTAATGGTGTAGAGTGCATGGATCAATATGGGTACATGCAGTGGGAGATGAATGTAGCATTAAGCCATTCAAGACTGCCAGTATCTGATGTTGGTACAATAACACTTATTCTTCATAGACCAAGTCTAAGTATTTTGGGGACAGAATTAGTTCAAGTTCAACAGAAGTATATATACAAAAGAATATTAACCCATTCCAGAATGATCTGATTTGGGTGCATTCTCCATAGACCTGGTCAAAGTATACCTGGAGGAGTCCTCAATTGATTAAGTCCTAACATAGCAGATGTTTCCCAGCTCTATCTACATACTGGCCAACATTCTTATTAAAGGGATAGTTTATTTTTGGTTTGTGGGGTAATGAAAAACTAAGTGCACAACTTCAAAAATCACACAATTTGAAAGACAGTATAAACTTTGTTTGATGAAAATTGGTTCAGAAACAGCTGAAATATCCATAAATATATTTGATTGGAATAATGTTGGGGCCAAACTTTTATTCAATAATTAAAGAAAATATTTATAAATATCACACATTTCTAAAAACATACCAAAATGGTCTCAAGATTGTTTTTTATGATCTCTATAATGAATAATTATAAAGTACAATTATTTTCAAAAATTGTGTTAACAGCTACTTTTCTACCATTCAAGCATCACTGATATATAAATTTATTTTTTAATGATAACTAACAATTTTGAGTTAGGTACTAAAATTCAACTTACATGTTGTAACCTTATTTCTTATTTTAACTTGACATAATATTCATACTTTCAGATTAATCCTTGGATAGAAATCTATCTATATGGATTAAATTTAACAGACATTTGGCCAAATATAGGCCATGTGTTAAAGTCAAATTTAACCCTTCTGATAATACTTTGAAAAGACGATTAAAATGCACACCTTCAGTTGAAAGAGGTTTAATGTTACACTTTCAAAGCCAGATCAACTTTCAGATTGTGTATGTTTCATTTGTGTTTGTTTCAAGATGGCTCTGCATCTTATATAATTACCTTGTTCATCAATCCACACCTACATTAAAGGCAAACAAATAAATTGTCCTAATTTCTTACATGTTTTCATGTAACAACAGTCAGTACAACATATACGATTAAGATTCCTACATCTATATTCATATTCAAATGGGATAAAATAACATTCAAAATATATAAATATATATAGATCAATGTTCACAACATTAGATATGGTTGGGACAGCCCATAAACAGAAAATTTAATTGTAAAGGCATCCAGACTAGACTGAGATTTACTTAATTACTTTGGTACCAGCTGGCCTTCTGGTAAAATACAATCCAATCTGAGTTGACACCTGCATGGTCACAAGCAGGGTGGTGACACTGTCATTGTGCTATGTTCATCACAGCAATGTAGGGGTGTCACCCATTGAAGGTGTGGGGGGGGGGGGGGGGTGATTTCAATGATGACAGCAGCCAGTCACACAATATCTAATGGCATTTTTCATTTCTTTTATGAGTTTTATCTTATGTTTTTGAAAAACAGGAGGGTAGAGAGGTGTAAACTTGCCGTTGCAGAAAGAGTTACAATCGATTGTAAGTTACAAATGATTGTAATTCAGATCATGTGTTCTAAATTGGTAAATCTGATTGGTTGAAACATGTAGGTTTTCTGACCCACAATCAATTGTATCTTACAATCGATTGTATCTCTTTCTGCAATGGGGCCCTAGGGGGGATAGGATTGCTTGCCCTTACTATATACTACCCCTTAACTATACCACAGCAACAGTAGGATACTAGGGGGTCATTCCTGGAATGAAGGCAGCTAATCGCAACATTTTTAAAGACATGATTTATTTTAATTGAGCTCCACATTTGTTGTGTTTTCTTCATTTTATTTATTTTTAGCCCACATGGAGGAGGAACATTTGGAGTGATTGCCCATCTCAACACCAAGCTATAATTCTGCATCTACATGTAGAAGCACCACAAGGGGGGGGGGGGGGGGGTGCTAGTAATTTAGGACTAGGTTTTGTCATGTAGTAATAATAAGTAAACAGAAAATTGATGTATACTATACTATCTTAACATTTTCACCTGGGGTGACCCTTTTTTCAAGCTCTCCGAGCTTTGCGGGCATTCTGTATTTCCTTATTGTCTACATTTACTTCAATTTCATATTACATGACTTGAATCTAACTTTCTATGTTTATGATATTTTAATTGTATGATCATATTATGGAAATGAACTTGTACTTTGTATTTTATGATTTAAAGTTTGGAAATAAAATTATTGAAATGAAGTGGCATATAGAGAGACTAACCTAGAGTTGGCTCAAAATTAGCTATTATTCCTATCCCATGTCACAAAATATGAACATAAATGCTTTTGTTAATATTTTATTTTAAATACTTTGTCCATGTTGAGGTAAGAAGGCAAAGGGAGATGTGCAAATTGTAAAGAGGGTGGTATATCTACCCCCACTCCTTCTCCCCCATTAACTCATGATTCAGGTCTGGTTCCATAAGTATTCAGGTAGTGGTCTATGGAGAATGCATGTTTTATTCCTATATCAAACGGTCTTGAATGGGTTAACTATGTCCATGTACCATGAAGGATTGATTGCAGAGGGAAGGAAACTTTGTAGCGGAGTCAAAGGTGTCAAGTCATTATAACACCCCTCCCAACAACCACCTTCCCAACTAGAAGTAATGATCCTTAACATTCTCACACTTAGAAAATCATACACAATATCTCGTTGCATGCCACATGCAAGCATATTGTACATTGTAATGTTTTTATGAAGAGTGTTAATAACATTTGCATTGAATTGAAGCACTGGATACATAAATACACTCTCCTGGGTCTCTGTTCATCCATCCTTCTATTTGTCTGAGTGTTTTTTAAAGTAAGATATTATGTAAAGATTTGAAATACTATAACATTCAATAATGAACTCTAAACTAGAAATAATACAATCCCCATTATGTGTCACACAAAAGTTCAAGTAATAGTATATTATTACTTTATGCAAACATATTGGGAAACTGACAAGAAATAAAATGAAAAAGAGCAAAGAAAATTGGTTTTCCAGGATTTGCTTTGCTCCTTTTCATTTAAACTATTACTTTAGTAACTTCACTGAGAGTGAGACTTGTTTTTCATTTAAACTATTACTTTAGTAACTTCACTGAGAGTGAGACTTGTTTTTCATTTAAACTATTACTTTAGTAACTTCACTGAGAGTGAGACTTGTTTTTCATTTAAACTATTACTTTAGTAACTTCACTGAGAGTGAGACTTGTTTTTCATTTAAACTATTACTTTAGTAACTTCACTGAGAGTGAGACTTGTTTTTCATTTAAACTATTACTTTAGTAACTTCACTGAGAGTGAGACTTTTTTTTCATTTAAACTATTACTTTAGTTACTTCACTGAGAGTGAGACTTGTTTTTCATTTATAGGATCAGGTTCAAAGAAAAATAATTACAAAATAACTGTCACAAGAACATTTTTCGTTTTGTTTAAATCAAATGTCTGATGACTTAACAGTACCAAGATACCTTACACGTCAGAACTTTCCATCTAAATTATACAAGTTCATGAATTACAAAATAAAGTAAATACAATTTTGTTGGCTGTTTGATAAAAAGTTACTCTAAAATGATGTGCCAAATAGAAATATTATAGAATTATGTAATATTATTTTCATATGGCTGGCATGATCATATTTTGAAGTGATTTGCATCTTGGTTTTATATTTGACCAATAGATATTCTTCCAGTCAGTAAATCACAAGAAAATGATGGACGTTCTGTTCCAGTATTTATTTGATCAAGAATTTTTCTTTATAAAGCAGTAAACTCCAAGACAGGGATGGAATGAAAATGTTTGTATAGTGATAGAAATGTGGGTTGCTACCTAGAAACTTCATACATAGCTGGAACGTGGTATATTGACCAAAGAAATCTATTAATGCTGGGGAAAACAAAGGTCTTTTCAACAGCGACTTCCCTATGTAAATATAGCAAAATCTTGACCAAAGCCCAGCAAGATCATCTCCAAATGGATGGCAGATATCAAAAATAGATGTGCTCCCATTTCATTGTTGACTCAGAGATCTTTCTGTTGACTCAAGATCACATTGATAGTCACTCCTGAGACATCCAATGTTTACATTCGCCCGTATCAGTGGTAATGCGTATTATTTGTGGAGATCGAGGGAGGCGCGGTGATGGATGCCGGTTTTGATGGATCGGGAGAGGGGGGGGGGGGGAGGGGGAAGCGCAGGGCATCATCTATGGCAGAGTTTTATTATTATTGTTAAATATTAACCTGTGATAACCTGTTCAGGATGGTACCAAAAGAACTTGGGCTGGGGTCTAAGAAAATAGGTATGCTATAGTATTCATAATAAAATCCTCTTGAATGGAATACTGATATGTTTGACCCTATCTAAGGAAGATAGTTTGGGGCTTTATAATAACTATTTGGTCTAGAGAGAAAAGAAAAGTTCCTTTTCGTCAAATATGCATTAAAGTTTGTATTAAGGTTGCTCAGAAGCTATATATCTATGCCAAATATATGCAAACTAGAATATTGTATATATCATGGGGCACGTGCATTGTATGAGAGTGATAGTGAGAGTGATAGTGATACAGATCCGTCTCAATCCCAGTAATTTCAATAGAGACAACGGGATGGATACACCCGAATTTTGGATGCGTACAATACGCCGCCATGACACCACCCGACCAGCCTGCCCGCAACGGTTGATTCCAGCCAGTATCGAGCCAGCGGTCCGTTGATTGGTTGAGCTCGCTATTGTTCCCGCCTAGCAAGCAAGCCGAGCCAGCGCCTCGCTGATTGGTTTAGCACCCGTGTACACCGGCCAATAGAATTTGCCCGTTATGGACCAATTAGGAACAACTCGCTCATGCGAGATAACGCGGTTTGGAGCCGCATGAGAGCATAAATAGGAGTGTTTTACGTTACTTTATATCACTTGACAAAGTATTGCAGCAGCATACGAAACGTCGTGATCTTTCAGATTCCATGTTGACCATACATTGCGAGACAAACGAATATCACTAGCGATATTATTTCCGAGAGTGATAGTGTTCTATATTTTTAAAATTTATTTCCTACTGCTCTTGTCTGTCAGCAAGAGAATTAATCCACTATTGCTGATCTCTACTCAGGTTATGTATAAAGGGGGACCTGGAATGATGGGAACGTGGTTCCTTAGCACTGTGCACACCTGACAAGCAAGTAGCAACTGGCTGGAATACTCTCTAGGGAGTGGAAAATGTGCACTTCATGTGCAGGAATGATTGCAGTGTGTATCCGTTGACATAATAGTGCAAAGCGCTATGATACTCAGATGAATAGTGCTATATAAATAACCGTTATTATTATTATCAAATTTGTAATGAAAGGTCTTTGAAAAATGTCCTTTTTTCTTATTTAAAATTGATGATATATTTCACTGCTAATTTCATCATCTGCTAGTTTGACTCAGTGTAATTTGTATGTATTACACAATTAATGATTTATTGATTCTATGTAGGTCCATATTACTGTTATTCAAGGTGAGCCAGCCTCTCATTAATTATACTGGCATAGCGCCATCTTGTGTTTGGAACTCTATAGTTTTGTAAATTACTGACATAGCGCCAGCTGGTGTTTGAACTTTAGAGCATCATGGAGTCCCTTACAGATAAGATGCAATTTTGTTGAGCTCCTAAATCAGCTTAAGTTCAGAGCATCCTGCCAGCCAGCTACTCTTTCTAGTGCTCCTAAAGAGGCAAAGAGGTTAGTTTATCATATTAACTTACTCATTTATAAATCAGTGTTTGCTAAAGGTGTAAATTAGTTGCTTGATTTGAGTTATCATCCAGTGTGGATTATGTTATGCGTGTTATATAGTACAGTACGTATGTACATTACATAGTACATGATATTACATTACATGAGTGGATAGAACTTCAGGCAAGATTTATAACTTCTTTTATATGCTATGACATTTGAGGATGATAATATATTATGATGTTGTGTTGTACAAGAGATGCATTTATGATAGTAATTTGAAATAACTAGTTAAACTAGTTAAAAGAGATTAATTCTCATATTGAGTTTGAATGTCAAAGTTAAGGACAAGGTCATGCCATAAAATGCAGGCCAAGCTTTGATTCAAGCATATTTGTTTATGAAGGCATTCCATAGTAAATGTTATTATGATAGCAAATGACGCTGTACATTGACTTATGTCAAATTGTTAGACATTTCTGAATCAAGATGTTTATTATAAGAATGAGCCAGGATAATTGTTGTTTATGCCTATGGTCAATATCTTTTAACTGTTCAAGAAATGTCACTATTTCATACATGTACTTATGATGCCTCCATATGTGTTACTGTTTCAGTTTTCACGGAGTTTACGGAACGACGGAGCGATTGAAACATATCAGCAATAAAGTCAAGATGCTTCTGGTACCGGTATCAAATTCAAAATACACGAACATGCACAGAAACTGTCAATTCCAGTAATGCTGAATATCAATTGACAAATGCAAACTGAAGTATGGGTTTCAAACCTTTTCCAGAAAGGTTGCTTGATGCTTTTTCAAATGATCCTAGATCATTATCAAAATGATAATAATAACGTAGTCTAGAAAGATCATTAAATGTAATATATACCCCACAGTTTTTATGTAAAGTTTTTATTATAATCTACTGTTTGTGGTAACCATAGCAACATCTTGTCAAACACATACAAAAATCACGTCTTCCATATTAGCACCTAAAGCTTATCATGGGTACAAACTTTGATCAAAATAACTCAAAAACTGTGGAAATGTTTTGCTCCACAATGTTTGGGGCGGGGGAAAATAATAACGGTATATCATAGCACTCTGCATATGGCGAGTGTTGGTTATACCAAAATCAAATTGCCTTTAATGGGTTAATTGTGCATTTTTCTCTTTTTCCCCCATGGAGTAGCAATGTGTGGGGTTAGCACTGTCATTTCCCAATTAAAAAAAGCATTTGCGAGACACCCTAGTCTCATGTTTACAATCATCACCTAAATGGGCAAGCAGATTGCTCCCAAATGTGGGGCTCACAGGGAAATACGTGACTGTAATGACCAGCATGACGGATGGCCGGAGGTTGTGTAAGCGTGGTGAGATCAGCGAAAGAGATGTAATGAATGTATGGGGATTTTAGGCAAATCATTCAGGGTAATACAGAAGAAATGCTATGCGGTGGGATTTAGGCAAATGATGAAGCGATTAGGGAGAATGTCATGTAATGGATTGAGGTGGATAACAATTTCCATGAACAAGATGAAAAAATCATCAAACAGAGCCATAAATCCAGAGACACGTCTGTTAATATATATATATACATGTTCATTGCAAATAATATACAAGGATTTGGTGAAATAATTCACAGTAATAAGAAAAGAAATAACATGTAATGGATCGGGTCGGATTACAATTTCCATTTCCATGAAGAAGAATTCAAATCATCGTACAGAGCCATTAATCTTGGGACCCATCTGGATGAGCTTTTCATAGGATTGTCTCTGCAATGCAAAACAGATTAGTAGACTTTCTTTCTGTTTATCTTCCAACCATCTACAATTCTAATAACGTTCCTTTTCTGTGTCACAAACAAAACAAACATTAAAAGGGTCACTCACTCACTTTTTGTAATTCAGCGATAATAATGTTTAACGTTTGCGAGTCCTGTAGTAAACAAATTTTGCTCTCTTTTATTTTTGATTAACCCGTTCCCTTTGAGATTATGAAATCCCCATAGACTTTGTACATATCCCACCCGGTTCCCTAAGCAACAGGTTATGAAATCCCCATAGACTTTGTACATATCCCACCCGGTTCCCGTAGCAACAGGTTATGAAATCCCCATAGACTTTGTACATATCCCACCCGGTTCCCGTAGCAACAGGTTATGAAATCCCCATAGACTTTGTACATATCCCACCCGGTTCCCGTAGCAACAGGTTATGAAATCCCCATAGACTTTGTACATATCCCACCCGGTTCCCGTAGCAACAGGTTATGAAATCCCCATAGACTTTGTACATATCCCACCCGGTTCCCGTAGCAACAGGTTATGAAATCCCCATAGACTTTGTACACAACCCACCCGGTTCCCTAAGCAACAGGTTATGAAATCCCCATAGACTTTGTACATATCCCACCCGGTTCCCTAAGCAACAGGTTATGAAATCCCCATAGACTTTGTACATATCCCACCCGGTTCCCTAAGCAACAGGTTATGAAATCCCCATAGACTTTGTACATATCCCACCCGGTTCCCGTAGCAACAGGTTATGAAATCCCCATAGACTTTGTACATATCCCACCCGGTTCCCGTAGCAACAGGTTATGAAATCCCCATAGACTTTGTACACAACCCACCCAGTTCCCTAAGCAACAGGTTATGAAATCCCCATAGACTTTGTACATATCCCACCCGGTTCCCTAAGCAACAGGTTATGAAATCCCCATAGACTTTGTACATATCCCACCCGGTTCCCTAAGCAACAGGTTATGAAATCCCCATAGACTTTGTACATATCCCACCCGGTTCCCGTAGCAACAGGTTATGAAATCCCCATAGACTTTGTACACAACCCACCCGGTTCCCTAAGCAACAGGTTATGAAATCCCCATAGACTTTGTACATATCCCACCCGGTTCCCTAAGCAACAGGTTATGAAATCCCCATAGACTTTGTACATATCCCACCCGGTTCCCGTAGCAACAGGTTATGAAATCCCCATAGACTTTGTACATATCCCACCCGGTTCCCGTAGCAACAGGTTATGAAATCCCCATAGACTTTGTACACAACCCACCCGGTTCCCTAAGCAACAGGTTATGAAATCCCCATAGACTTTGTACATATCCCACCCGGTTCCCTAAGCAACAGGTTATGAAATCCCCATAGACTTTGTACATATCCCACCCGGTTCCCTAAGCAACAGGTTATGAAATCCCCATAGACTTTGTACATAACCCACCCGGTTCCCTAAGCAACAGGTTATGAAATCCCCATAGACTGTGTACATATCCCACCCGGTTCCCTAAGCAACAGGTTATGAAATCCCCATAGACTTTGTACATATCCCACCCGGTTCCCTAAGCAACAGGTTATGAAATCCCCATAGACTTTGTACATATCCCACCCGGTTCCCGTAAGCAATGGGTTAAGATTCTGTAATCCCCATAGACTTTGTACACATCCCACCCGGTTCCCTAAGCAACAGGTTATGAAATCCCCATAGACTTTGTACATATCCCACCCGGTTCCCTAAGCAACAGGTTCATATTCCCAAAATTATAAATAATTAGTATCTGAAAATTTGGCATCATATCAAGAAGGGTCCAACTTACAAGATGGTATGCAGACCACAATTAAGCCAAATGTAAATTGAATGCCCTTCTTACTATCACCCGAGGATGTATAACAAATTGAATGCCCTTCTTACTATCACCCGAGGATGTATAACAAATTGAATGCCCTTCTTACTATCACCCGAGGATGTATAACAAATTGAATGCCCTTCTTACTATCACCCGAGGATGTATAACAAATTGAATGCCCTTCTTACTATCACCCGAGGATGTATAACAAATTGAATGCCCTTCTTACTATCACCCGAGGATGTATAACAAATTGAATGCCCTTCTTACTATCACCCGAGGATGTATAACAAATTGAATGCCCTTCTTACTATCACCCGAGGATGTATAACAAATTGAATGCCCTTCTTACTATCACCCGAGGATGTATAACAAATTGAATGCCCTTCTTACTATCACCCGAGGATGTATAACAAATTGAAAAGGGAACAGACAAAGAGAAAGAAAGAAGCCACAGAAATGAAGACAAAGGGGTGTAAATTGGAAAGACCAAACTAACGTATAAAACATAGGGAATTAGTAACTTTCTGGTAGAAATGGAACATGTAAACAACCGAATGCCATTGAATGTGCCTCAGGACTGCCAGAAATCATTGCTCATAATATATAGAAAGTGCAGGTCTTGTGAAGATTGATTGAAAGTGTGTCGATGACCAGGACAATAATTTAATTGTAATGCACTTTATTAATGAAGATGATTAATCATATTATATAAATCAAGTATATCATTATTATTTGTCCAAAGCAACCAAAATTGATTCAAACTTTGGTGGTTCTCTCATGCCTGGCTGTTTTCCTCTTACTAATAAAAGTATGAAAACAGTTTTTTTTAAATACAAATATACTCTGGAACAATGGTACATGTACAGAGGTATTTATGAAGGTCATCGAATATCAATTAAATGCACCCTTTGTCCCATCCCATCCTGCATGCATACACGGAGAAGAAGTGCTCAAGTCACAAGCTAGTCTCAAAACACTTCCCTGTTCACCTCATCCTCATCTCTCTAGTGTAATCCACCCCTCCCTCTCTCTCTCTCTCTCTGTATTACTCTCTGAATATAATTATCTTTCTGTCGATATATCCATCTATGTATTTATCTATCTATAGGTAAAATTTCTGCTCGGAGTCGAAATATATAGAAAACAACGAAATTAAGGCCTATGGCAGAAATATTATCATAAAAATTGTTTCCAAGGAGTATTTTATCTTTATCTATCTATCTATCTATCTATCTATCTATCTATCTATCTATCTATCTATCTATCTCTACTTATCCTTCTCCCCCTCCCCTCTCCAATCATTACCCCTCTACTTATCCTTCACCCCTCCCCTCCCCAATCATTACCCCTCTACTTATCCTTCACCCGCTCCCCTCCCCAATCATTACCCCTCTACTTATCCTTCTCCCCCTCCCCTCCCCAATCATTACCCCTCTACTTATCCTTCACCCCCTCCCCTCCCCAATCATCACAACTCTACTTATCCTTCTCCCCCTCCCCTCCCCTCCCCAATCATTACCCCTCTACTTATCATTCACCCCCTCCCCTCCCCAATCATTACCCCTCTACTTAACCTTCACCCTCACCTGCTCATCACTACAATGTACACAACCATAATGAATGATGATGACATACTACAAATGCAGTGTGCATTCTTACCCATAACTTTAATAGGGCTTCGGGAATACCAAATGGAAAATGATAGGGGGATTCTAAACTGAATACTACCTCTGGTAATCCATTACCCCTCATTGAGGCCCCTTCGCTTATCATTACATCCCTCAAGTTGCCCCAACCTTACCCCCACACTTTCCCCACCCCATCCGCATACCAACCCCCTCCCCAGCCAATCCCCACCCCTACCTGCATTCCCTTGGACTGCCCTTGACTCGGAGCTGGTCTGACAGACCTCAATGCATTACTAGAATTGTCTGGATCATCCATTATACAAATCACATCAGATTAATGCTGCCAATTCTTTACGGGCCGTCACCGCAAATCAGTCCGTCCCATTTGTCAGTGGCTCGTTGGCAGGATGATTCCGAATTCCAATCGGCCGAGTCCTGTTATGAGAGTCAAGACCTTTCTGCTGACCCATCAAATATGTCCAGTAAGTCCGGCTAATTCCTGGTGGTATTGAAAGTACAATTGCCTACATCGGTATGCATGTATGGGACTGGTCGGCAATTTCTACAAGTGTACATGTGATCAATTATCTTTGAGCAATGAGAGTATAGTTTACCATTCTAATTGGTTGCATGTACAGTTTAGAAATATGACAATATTTGCTCTTCTACAGTTCCATGATACAGGACTAAACAAACACATGTCAGTGCAGTATGCATTAATTATGACTGAAACTGACAACTTAGTTTGACATGCTTAGTTTTCTGTGACTTTATTGGTAATGTCAGGGCTCTACAAACGTGTATTTTCTTACTTGCCCAACTGGGCAAGTTTGTAAGCCAATAACTTGCTGATGACACATTCAAGAAAAGGAATGTTTGATTTGTCATTATTATTAAGAGCACTCAAGAAAAATTAGTGATTTACATTAAGAAAATATGAATAAATAGATTGCTACCAATCATTTGTGCATGTTATTCACCTAATCCTATACAACTAAATAGTTTTCTCATTAAGTTATTGACCTTTATTACTTGCCCTGTTTGGGCAAGTGACGTTAAATGTTACTTGTCCTTAACAGATTTTCACTTTTCACGAGTTCTCAGCCTAGTAAACGCTTAGTAAATTTCATAATTAATCTAAGTTGAAATCTAAATAAGATATGAAAACATACTTTGTTAAAATCCTGTTCAGAAGTGGTATTTTCCAATGCTAATTGATTGTTCCATATTGGGTTGATAGAAAACGTACATGTATATATTCTAGACTGACATGCTATTATGTTTTAGTATTTCTAGGGCAGTTCATACCTCCTGATAATTTTAACTTGTTCTGGACAACAATCAAACCGTCTTAAAAGGGTTGAAAAGATTATAAAATGCAACATTTTTCTTAACTGATCAATTACATGTCGTAATGTTCTGATCCATTTTCATGATCACAAGAGAAAGAGAATGGCCAACGGCCTGGACAGCAAGATAGAATTGAACTAGCCATCACTGGTACTGCCCAGAGGAAATTATTACCAATTAGCGTCTCCCAGAAACCAACGTAGTGTTTATTCTTGCTTGACCTTTACTGTTGTTATTTGACTGATTTGTCTGTTGCATTAACCATGTCAGTATCAGAATATATGATACAACCATTCAAGGTACCTGCTAACATTATCTAGAACACATTGCACAATTGATCATTTTGGAGGTGAAATATTAGTAGCTGTACACATACATATGTTGAATGGGCTGGCAATACAATAGTGAAAGTTGATAAGATATGAAAATAATAAGATTTTGTTCTTTTTCTGCCTTATTTTCATTTTGTCTCATATCTAAGCTAAGACAAATCTCTTTTCCATGAAATCTTCACAGACTTGTTTGCAAATAAAAGCAATATGACTGCTATATGTTATTTGCCCATCCAACTTATGTTTTTGCACATATCAAACAAGTTACCAGGCATCTTTAAGTTCAACACAAAATGCCCATGATAATAAGACTGTACCAATCTAAGATGCTTGGATTTTGGTATAAAATGCATCCTCAGCACAAATATTTTCAAGACCAGTCCTGAATAGGTTAAAATTGATTCACTTATGGCAAGACAAATATTTAATTTCTTTTGACAAAACGACATGAATACTCAGTAGTGTGGATATGCTGCGGTGCAGTAAGATGGGCAATTGACTTTCAATCATGGGGTCTGCTTCCAAACCAAATGATGCCCCAATGGCAGTTACCTCCTCCACATCACTGCTGTCAACCCAGGTGCATAAATGTGAACCTATTAATATGGTTTGATTGATCTCTTTAACGCTCATGGGCTGCCTGAGAGGAATCCTCTCCACAGAGTGCATTTATATAGCACTGTATATTAAGCGCAGCTTTTCATTATTACATGGTAAATAGTGTCAGTGTAATGAGAGAGTGCTATAGTTGTATATGTGGCAAGCCAAATCTGTGCGACAATAAGTCCGCCGCAGCTCATAATCATTTTACCTGCTACTAACTAGACCAATTTGTCACCTTGACAAATTAAAGGCTGCCAATATTTAAAGGGATACCCATGAGGCTGGTAAAGAGATTAAACTTTATTCTAGAGTGTAAATCAACAAGACAAGAAAAAGAAACAATGTATCAGATGAATATATATCATTAAATACTTAATACCTTTTTGTTTTTAGCCTGCAGAGTAACCTAGTCAGTTTTTATATATATGCAACAAATTTCTGACAAAAATAAATTGAAATGTTTCATGATATATGCCACTATTTGTCTGTAGACAAAATTGTCCACCCCCGTACCTACAATAAACAGTTATTCTTATCTTTGACATTCATCAAGTGAAGTGCCAAGTAATAAATTTACATCAAACTTCAGCCCATCCAGTGCAGGTTACACAAATACACTCACGACAAAATTATTTCAGTGAAGCAAATGGACACAAACTATTTCCTGTCAACCATTTTCTTCTTATATTAGGAATTCCCAGGTAGGCAATGGTTTATCTGTTTCATGTAGGCAATGGTTTAGCGATTGGCATGCATGGTGTTTTCCAGGGCGGTTCAAACCTGTCTGAACCTGTCATACATACATAACTAGACTAGTTTGTGCACACACTGAGCCAGTGTGTATTTGCATTGTGTACAAGGCATTCACAAGATGGCACTGCACATCTGATTTATGAATCCATACAACCTTTGAGGGAACTATATATATGGGTCAGATTTTTGAAAAGTGCACTTTTAGCCATTTCCAGACCTTGAGCGCTTCTATCATTTGCTGTGTCTCACCATTAACTCTGATATACCTGTTTTGGGTCTCATATTAAAGAGAATTATTAAGGCTTTCAGAAAATGTATAGTTTTATATCATTTCAAACATTTGGTTTCATGCCACAGGACCTCAAATGTGAAAACATAGCATAAATTGGCATTTTCCACAAAATTATGATTTTTTTTTAACCTGATAAAAAAAATATTAATCAACTTTAAAGGCATTAACGTCTATATTTTCTATCTTACATGTCTTGAGCATGTATCACATAAGAATTGGCGGTAGAGCGGCATTGATATGATCTCATGGTACATTTCAATAGGAAAGGTCATAATAAGTGAACGTCCGTGAACATACATTAAAATCCATACAACCAGAATTCTACTTAGTTGTCAAAACAAAAACTATTGCCAAAACTAAGGGTTGAACCCACTGAACACATTCTACAAAAAATGTTGGCAAACTACTCCTGCTCGCGGAGTAACATTTTTTTGTATGAAATTATACTGGATTTCGTCACGGACGTTCTGTCGTCTTGTATCATCACTGCTCAGCGAAGTGCATCCTAGTCATCAATTGCTGGGGTCAGTCTGATGAACTCACAGTAGGGCCACAGTATTTTGCCTATTTGAAAACTATCTATCAAATACAATGTTTGGTTTGGGCCGAAACTGATCTTCGTGAACGTCCGTGATGAAAACGAACGTCCGGCAAGAGTAGACCCAGTTACGAATCTGAGGCTGCTTATCTGCACGTAGACACCGGTGCAGCAATTTTATTTGGCAAGCAGCTAACCAAAAACTTATATCAGGCATTTTCGAAGCCTTTTGACAACTATTTATGATACGGACGTTCGCTCGGACGTTCGTTCACGGACGTTCGATCATGAAAATTGTTCTAATAATGTTACCATGTTAAACACTCACATCAAGTTGATACCGTTTGATGTTGTTAGTACATTGTTATGTCTCTCATATCCCATATGGATTTATTTCCTGCAAGTCATTTAACTGTAACAAACTTATGAAATTGTGCTCACGGACGTTCGTTCGTCATTTATGGCCCCAAAAATCTTAGTAAAAGTTCAAGTACTCGCACAATTTTTTGACAGCAGGTGCCCCTTGTGTGTGCCTTTCGACCCAGGTCACTGCCAACCACACATGAATATGTTGATTTTGAGTCACCATCACGGAGGTTCGTTTTACATTTGATCAACTTGCTTAGCTGTTTTGTAATACCCCTAGATATTATATTTACTTCTACCCGTGCAGCGTTGACATTATACTATAGGAAGGCAAACCCCAAGATTATGATTGTGCACAGTCGCAGGCCTACAAGCGAAAGAAAGCTGTTCAAAACATAATGGTAATAAGGGGTATATGGCGCAATAACATTTCAACCGAAGGTCTGAGTGGAAACTGTTGCCCCACCCTCTGCAAAACTTGAGACTGTCGGCTCCTCCTCTGCTGCAGGCTTTGAGACTGTTTTCTCATCTGCCTGTTGAATTTAAGTCCAACGAAATGGCTGTATGACGCCAGTTGTTTGAAAAGAAGAGGTACATCACAAAGGTCGTCAGCTACTTGCGAGAGGATAGCTAATTGCTTTACAATATTGACTGTATTACGAAAAAGCAACGAATACATGCATACCCCTCTTCCCCCCCCCCCCCCTCAAAAAAGAAAATAAATAAATAAAATAATAATAATTATAATAATGATAATACGATAATAAATACATAATTATATCATAATTTATGCCTGATGTGCAAAGCTGCAATATCCAGCCCGTACGTATGCAGATCTAGAGACAAACGCATTTATTATTATGATGACGTATAAATGGATTTCAAAGCATCTCTGCTTCAATCTGTTAATAGTGCCAAATTATGTGGTATCGTATGAAATTATATCTAGCAAGGGATTAGATTTGTTGGACTTCTTCCATTTAATAGAGATTGTAAGATGTATGCATTATTTTGATGACTTCATCGTAATAATATATAATATTGGCTGTTTTGTTCTTTCTTGATATATCAAAAATATTGTTTTTGCTAGGATCATTATAATATTATACAACTAAATTTCAGCTCGCGCAATATTTATAATAAACCATTCAAGGTCAACATTGTTCTTAATTCTAATTGAAACATTAAAACCGATTGGAGGTTAACAATTAGGAAACGAGATGTGGGTCAGGAAACTGTGGGTCGGAATTAACTATCAACGTGATTTTTTGAAAGATTTAACTTTGACATATTAATATTATAAACCAATTTATAATCTCTGCAAATTAGATTTAAACAGTTAGGCTTTAAAATGATTGTTTTTATTATAATAATTATGCGATTGGTTTTACATTAAATTAAAATATTCTTTCTGAATATAATAATAAAATGCGATAATAAACACATATAATATGTTTAGCGTATATATTTAGCGTAATGGTTTCTATGTCTAATATTTCTTTATACAAAACATATACATGTATGATCTAAATTGCAATCTATATGTATTTATTTAAGAAATAAGTTATACGAGTATATTATTTACTTTGCTCATGGCTTTTGTTACCCTCAGTTTGTTTTATGTTTTGTGAAAATGCATATTAGCAATTCAGCCATATAGCTGGAATAGATAAATATATGTATTTTCAATTAATAAACCATATACGAATTGAATCGAAATATATGTACAACATACACAAACCAAAATAACAGTTTATATATTATGGGTCTCCCAAAGTCAAAATACATCTTAAATATATATGGCAAGTGTTGAAACGTGTGATAGGCATATATGTTTGCACTTACGTTATGTTGGCACTTACATTTATTTCTGTAATTAATTGACTCGAGATGGGACACTTGGGTACCACTATAGGCAATTCGAGAACGTCCGTGAAATTAATACGAACATCCGTGACATTAAGACTCATGTGAGAAACCGTATTCTGGTAACTGGAAAATGGCCTTTATTTTGATTATACATGTTATTTATGTTTGCAGAAATGTTGTAAAATCATTTATTTACAGAAGTATAGTGGCATTTCTGCTATAGAGTGCCCAACCGGGGAAAGCCGGTGTAAAATTAGGGGTTACGATTTCCACAGGTCCACTAAGAGTGATAGTTAAGTAGCAGACATGTCATTATAATTAATTCAGATAGCTAAAATCATATCAACTGATACATTTATATGTTTTATATTGGTCTGGAGGAGATTCAAATAAATGTTGTCATCAATTTCTAAAAGACTGTTCAGGCAGAGAACGTCCGTGAAATTTATGCGAACGTTCGTGAAATTGTAA
Organism: Echinarachnius parma; assembly: GCA_037951105.1. Classification (NCBI taxonomy): domain Eukaryota; kingdom Metazoa; phylum Echinodermata; class Echinoidea; order Clypeasteroida; family Echinarachniidae; genus Echinarachnius; species Echinarachnius parma. Next base: position 192,300 of record JBAMJV010000025.1, read on the forward strand.
TTAAAAACAATATAGTAAGAAAGAGGGACCAGGCGACTTGGAAATGCTACTTTTATATCTGACTAGGATGTATACATGGTCTCTAGCTTAAATATAATAGGAATAGATAAAGTATTATCATCATATTGTTCTATAAGCATTAAATCAATTTAAACCAATAATAGGACTCGTTATAACGACCAGGTCCATGTAAAAACCAAACCATTTTTAAAGGTTTATTGCAATGTTCAAGTTTGTTTCTATAATGACCCTGTTTTAAAGCCATTTACGAAGAATAGAAACTCTTTTTGATGAGATCAGATCATTCTGCCAACATTCTTGTTTCTGGCGAACGTCCGTGAGCGATATGGGAACGTCCGTGATGAAAACTATACTCTCTTTGGTCATGTAATTATGTAATATATGATCTAGACAGCAATTGATCCTATTAACATGCACACTAAAATATCTGATACGGGAATACGAGCGTATATAGGTGCGTTCCTAAAAAATGCGGCTAAAGAAAAGCAAAGGTTCCGAATAATACATTATTTAAAAAGAAATATAACAATTCAGTCAAAGTTTGGACGTTTGTATTTTCTATTTGGCAAATAAAACACAATCCACGTTTGGCATACAGAGAGAAGCAAGTCTTAGAAGTAAATTGTCCGAATATAAGCTGTATATGACAGAAAATAAATGAGATATATGGGTACTAAATCTATATCTACATAATCCCTCACGGACGTTCGCCTTTTGGAGATGGGTTACTTCAACAGTGAATAAAAACGGAACCACATGGAGTTTCCCAGTATAATGGGGTATGCCTGAAAGCTAGGATTGCATGCTTTCACATTAGATAGATGTCGTTAAATACAAAAAATAAATTGAATTTTACCCTGTTTGGGCCGAAAAGTGCACTTTTCAAAATTCTGACCCATATATGTTAGCTTATCAAACTTCATGCCTATCTTGCACAGGTTACGCAAACAAGACTCACGACATAATTGTTTTACTGAAAATTTAAATCAAAAATCAAAAATCAAAAATCAAAAATCAAAAATCAAAAATCAAAAATCAAAAATCAAAAATTGATGCAAACCGTCAAGTCTTGATCGAGACTTCCCTGTAAAGGGCCATTCTTGGTCACGTGTGTGACCCAAAACATGACAAATTTTGAAATGGGATGCTTATATTTCAGTAAGTATGAGACTATAATGATTTTTACTTCATATGTGACTTGAATATGTTGTAGTCTTTCAAACTTAACACAAAAGATTTTATAAGGATTACGTAACTCAATGTCAGAGGTCAAATGGCATGGGTCACGTGTGTGACTTCGCACGGAGCGCTTTTTTCATAACTAAATTTCATTTGGAAAATTCTTTAAAATATGAATAGCTATAATGTTCATCTTATTACCAGAGAAGTACTATACATTTGTAAGTACAACAATAGCAATGAATGAGAATTATATCAAACCGTTGTTTTTTATAGTACTTAATTATGTGGCAACGTCTGGTCACGTGTGTGACATTTTGGGGTGGTCACGTGTGTGACATGTACAATATGAATGGAAAAATGGGAATTTTATAATATCGGGTTTAGAAAAGAATGAAAGGTTGAATTTTTACAAAGTTGGTATCAACCTGTACAGGAAAGTGAGAAGAATGAGCTTGCTAATTATCCTTTTGATATCTTGATTATTTTCTGAATTATGATTATTAGAAAAATATTGAAATATGTAAATTTATGCAAATGAGTAAAAAAGTTTCATTTTAAACTTCAAATCATGTATTTCATGAAACTTTACACATGGATCATTCCAAAAATGGAACAAAACTACAGAAAAATAAAACTTCAATTTTTCCGAAAAAGTTTCACTTTTCAAAGAATGGCCCTAAACCCTTGAATTCCTAATAGAGCCGAATCATGGTTTACCAAGTTCCTAGAGGCAATGGCATATATGGGTTCCAAGTTAGCATTATATCAAACTTCATCATGGCTGTCCACAAGAGGTTATGCAAACACACACTTTCAAGCTGTCGGTCACGAACCCGCTCCCATTTCAAGCAGTTTACCCCCTCCAAGGCAAACCAGCACTTGACAAATTTACACCCAGCGTGCTGTGGTTTGGTAAGTGGTATAATGCATACCTGCGTTTTCATGGCGATATGATGGGGGCAGTTTGTTTGGCAAATCTACAGGATTTATTTCATCCAACCACTCATATGACCCCCCAAAACAACATAGTGGGGTGGTTTGTTTGGAAAATCTGAAGGATTTATTCCATCTGAATATCTTGCCTTCCAAGGCAACATGCTATCATGATGAAGCTAGGGTGATTTTGTTTCATCAACTTATCTGCTTAAATTAACAATAATTGGTGTTTTAGTTGCAAAGTTTGCAAACTAGAAGTAACTATTAGTGAGTCAGAAAGACATAACCTAGCTGATGACCAAGGAGACTACTCTTTCAGCCATATTTATAGACAAACTAGATGTAGCATGTAACTAAGCTAGAATGTTTTCACAGAGAGTGGCCCTGGTATCATTATCTAGCAAGATGAACAAGATTATGAATTGAGCAAATCTGTATTTGCAGAAAACTACTCTTGGCTCATTTAGCCCTATCAGCCAAAAGTGACTTATACTGGAAATTAAAGCCAGCTGGGAGGAGAACAGTTATCATGATCTAGCAAGAAGAAAGGAGTGGACAATTTTCTAAATGTATTGGGTCCCTCTCTCCAGAACAGCCTCCCACCCAACAAGCCATGAATCACAAACCTGTATATTCCAGCTTGCTAGACTAATCAACATTTTAACAAATTAACAGGCAGCACGCCCCAGTATGATAAGTGGTATAATGTACACCTGAAATTGTAATAGCAATGTGTAAGAGGTGGGGGATGAAGTGGAAGTGCACTGAGCAAATCAGTGGGATCTGTTTTATTTGAACCTTCACAGCTATAAATGTAACATGATTGATAGGTTTGACACCATAAGTAAACCATTTAGATCAGAGTATACTAGCAGCATTGGATTGCTTAAGGCAAAATGCATGTCAACATGTCTGACAAATGTAATAATTGGTTTTTGTTTGATAGATGTGATGTTTTAAAGATGTGATGTTGTACAATGTGAATAGATATTTTCTAACATGATTTTAATAATAACCAACATAGTATTACATTTGTGCACATAATGCACCTATTCATTTACTCAAAGCTTACGAGAAAGGAAAACATATGAAAGAGGGAAACAAGAGGAAAAGGACAGTTAGACAAAGAGAAGAAATTAAACTCTACTTAAAAATGGAGTTTCAAACTATTGACATTTTGCCATGTTGCCACTATCCAAAATATGAAAGGGTAACTGATTCCAAATGAATTTTACAATCAACCATTGACAACAAAAATATTATACTTTTCAAAATTACTTATTAAATGCTTTGGCAAATGACAAATTTAATAGTTTGTTCAATTAAGTTCAAAACATGTTTATCTTTCACAGCTATATTTCACACACACATAATAGTTTTTTACTTTCTTGCTTTGTATCGCAACAGGAAAGGTCCTAGACTCCTAGATAGCAAGTGCTGAGGGTAATATAAATGCGTAATTAAAAAACCACAGTCACATATGTTAAAAATGATTGGTTGGTCGTCTTATAGAGTGTTCTAAATTGATTGAATGGTACGAGATAAACAGATAAGATACAGAGGCGAAATTGATTAGAACACGGACAACCTTTTCAATTTTACTTTAACCCTTGCAAATGCTGCACAAGATGGTGAGAGGTGACTGCAATTAGTGCAGTTCAAATTTTTGTTTAAGAATCTAGGTTAGTTAGCTCTCAAAACACTACACATATAGAGCCTCCAAAGGTGTTAAATATCCCTGGAAATTCTTAGAGATGTCAATGAAAACAAATTTCAGAATGCTATTTCAATGCAGATAGATTTTAAAAGGAGCCCTAGAAAATATAAGAGTTTAGTGTTCCCTGATAATTGGAGTGGGAAATCAACATTAGACAGAACTAGTCTTGTAAGGAGTAGCTCTATCTGATCTAGACCACACATGATGTTTCAACTAAATAAGGAGGTTGACATACTATCGATTTTACATGCTACTTTAAATGCTATCAAGCAGGACATTGTGGCATGCTGTAATTTTGAAAACACCCTGCCCCATTCTCCCCTACTAAACACATCTCAACATATAAAACTAAATAGTAACAGAAACAAACACACATCATTACAGATGCAAAACAAATATATATAGCATGATGTTTACCCAAAATAGGATGGATCAGAACTTGCTTCACCGGTTACAGCCTGAGCCCAATATATTACAGTCCCTATGTTCCGCAAAGTCAATCAACTACTGACTATTCTAGCATGCAAATACACTTGTTTATGAGCCTAGAATAGCCTAGTATATACTATCATTAGACTTTAAGAACAAGACGTTTCCAACAATTTCAACATCAACACATTTTTACATAGAAAATGTGCTTTGTGCCAAAGGGGTAGTTTCATATCTAATGAAGATGTAAAGGAACAAGTAAACAGACATGGGCCCGTTGACGAAAGAATGACAATCAATTGTGAGACAGTAAATTTGCGCGTTTCAACTGATCAGATTTGCGCATTAAGAACACATGATCTGACTTACTATCAATTGTAAGTTACAATGGATTGTATCTCTTTCTGCAACGGGCCCTGGTGGCTTAGTGGTTAGAGCACCCATCTTATGAGCAGGAGGTCCTGGGTTTAATCAATCTTTTTTTTCTTCGCCAAACAAGGCCACAAGGAAAAGGTTAATATCTAGTATCAATGCAGGCCTACCATCCATTGTGTTTGTTTACTCTCATAGGAATTGGACTACAAATGGGCAATTCAAACAGATATATGCGTGAAGTCACTATGTGAGGAGAGTTTGTATGACATGGTACCAAAGGCATTATCTAAATAATGAATGGAAATGAATGCAGTGCTGCTGGCCCAAAAGAGGCTTGCACATCGTTATGGAGTAACACCTGGGGCAAAAGGCCATTTGGAGGGGTGTCACTTTACCCCCCAAGGAGCACGGACAGGAACAATAAATTTTGAAGATCATCTCAGTGAATTATTGATCAGTGTTTTACCTACTTTAGAGCCTTAACCACGTAACCCATCTCATAACCAAGTTACCAAAACGCCATTGTGTCATTACATTATTAATATGCCTATGAACTGGAGTGTTAAGTTTTTTCTTGATTGAAGAGCCATTCACGGATGTAACAAGAGCGTGGGATGAAACAAGAGAGCACGATTTTCATCCAAGCGCTGCATCATCCATCACCGGAGGCATAAAATATTGAATGACTCCTATCTTGTGACAAAGCTAGGAAAGGGAAAGGGGTAATTAACCCTCCACCCTCCCCCTCATCTCCACCACAACAATGTTGATTCTATACACATCCAACTTACTATCTGATTGGAAAGATAGGTCTAATTTATAACATTTATATTACTTTCATTATTTATACACCATGTTTATTTTGTGACTGGTTGTTTCATGTAACCATCACCCAGAATCTTTGCCCCCCCCCCCCCCCCCCCATGTCCTACCCCCTCTGTTACCACCACTGGCTCAGCCCCAGTTCCTCTCCTCCCTACATGGACAGACCAGAGGGGTGGGAAGACTGTTTACAACCCACCACAGACTGTTACATCTCCTTCTCTGCCTCCATTTTGCAAGTTTCATACACCTGTATCAAATTCCATGAAACACAACACCCCCTTCCCCTCGTTTTTATCCCCTTACAAGTTATAACACAAAGTCATCCATTTTTTCAGGCTCAAAATCAATCACTAGATCATATCATGGCCACAAGGAACTTATATCCCAACGCTCTACTTATAATATAAACATGAATTCATATTTGTTGTAAAGTACTTATGATAGTGCTATTCGCATTTAATATCACCCATGTATTACAGGTGTAAAACAGCAGGTTTCCACAGTAAGTAAGATAATTATCGGATGATTTATGTGCATTTTTGTTCTTTGAGTTTCCATGGCAACACATGTTTGCTATATGAAATACTTACCCATTCTTATTATCACAAAGGGAAATGTATTCATAAGCTCATTATGAGCTACAAAGTGAGAAAATCTCCATTGCTTTCCTCTTTGTACCTAATTCAGTTCTTTCACATCGTTTCCTTTTAGCCTTCATTTTTCAGACCCTTTTGTCTGGCTCTTTCTTTCATTCACTTAGTCATTATTTTTGTGTGAAGACGAGTGGAGATTGTTTCTATTTCCATTTCTATTTCCATACAAATCTGACGAAATAATCGTACGCCGATTCGCACGCACACACTGATTTTGGCTGAGAAAGCAACTTATTTTCCAAGATTTTGGGACTCAAATCTATCTACATGTTTATAATGTGAACACATCATCGACCTCATCAACTATAATGTAAGAAGTACTTTATTTTGACTTTGGAGGCGAACTAACATGATAAATTGAATCACATCATCGACTCGTCGGCTTTCTGTTTTAGTGCCTTAGTCCCACGCGTGTTAAAACATCGATACCCATACGTAACTATATATATAGTTACAGTATATATACCTTATACCATATGGACATGCATGTTACATAATACCGCGGCCGGAGACTTACTCGTTATATAGTCCTGCTATATACGGTGCCACAATAAACCTTTGTTATTGTGCGCTAAACTGGACTCAGGAAATCAACTGTTTTGGACTCACAAAAGTTTATCGAAGTTTTGTCATAAATTGAAATGGCGACAAATGTGAAAACCAAGACTCCTAAGAGAATTAACCCCAAACATGCCCATGAGGATGCAGCCAATGAAGCAGACGTCGAAGCAGCAATTGAATCTGATCTCGGTGACAAGCCTAACATCAGCAAACTCCTCACCAGTCTGTTCAAAAGCAAGAAATTTATGAAAATCCTGGAAGGCGTGTGCACACAAACCATGGAAAAGGTGGTCTGCCAAAAGTTCACCTGTCTTCAGCAACAAATCGACATAAGTGAAGCAAAACTTCTCGATCTGCAGAATGCTGTTGACGAAAGGGACAGGGAAATCAACACTCTAAAGAAACGCATCGACGACGAGTCCGACAAGAGAGAAGCGACGGAAAAGCATGTCAACGACCTTGAGCAGTACTCACGACGGAATAGCATCAGAATATTCGGAGTACGGGAGCAGACGGGAGAGGACACCGACGAGATCGCCATCGACCTCGCTAAGGCGAAGCTGGGCTTCGACGTGACCAAGGCGGACATCGACCGCTCTCACCGGGTTAGCCAACGCGATACAAAGAAAGCCAAACCCATCATTGTGAAGCTCTGTTCATACAACACCAAAGCTCTTTTCATGAAAAACAAAAAGAAGCTGAAAGGCAGTGGCATCTCAATACAGGAGGATCTGACACTAACTACAGTGAAGCTTCTCAGAAAGACCAGCGACCATGAGAAAGTGACATCTGCTTGGACTGCAGATGGACGCATCTTTGCTGCAGTAAAGACCACGGACGGAAACACAACTCTGAAAAAACGAATCTTCAGAGAGAGTGATTTAGGGAACTTATAAGATCCAAACCAATTTCTCTCAATATACTCTCTGATCATTGCTAATGCAGATCAGATTAAATTAACAACTATTGACTGGATGGGCCAGCATTACATGATGGTCAACTCTCTCTTTGCTTTGTGATTCAATGGTAAAGATTATACTTGAACGGACAAATTATTCTCCAAACCAATGTTCATGTTTTATCTTTTATACTTTGTAATTAGCTATCATTTTGCTTGATATATTTATATTCTATGTGATATTTTGCTTAGCTTCTGGTCTGTGACAGATAATTCACGCCTTCTCTGTTTACGCTCAATAATTTGTAAATTTGATTTGTTTATTTTTTTGCCCAAACTTGGATAGGAATACGATTATGTTGATGGGATTTATGTACAAGATTAGGATAACGAACACAAAACAGTATCACTCACTAGTATCGAAATATCAATCACGTGAAAGAAGCATGGTAAACCTAAATATAATGTTGTGTTTAAAGATGTTCAATCAGAATTTACTAAAACCTTTTATTATTCTTAGTGAATGAATAATATAGATTTAGCAGAAGAAATAAAACAATCTGCTCCCTCTAGTGGTTGTAGGTATTATCTACCGAATGAATTAAATTTACCTCCCTCAAGCGATAAGGATCTTAGTCTATTACACTTAAATGCACGTAGCTTACCCTGTAACTTTGGTAATCTTATTAACTTGTTGAATTCTATAGACCACACATTTTCTTTTATTGGGATTACGGAGTCGTGGCTCCAAGATAACTCGCCACCCCTGTTTGAAATGAAAGGGTATAGAATGCTAAGAGCTGATCGACAAACGGGTCGAGGGGGTGGAGCAGTCTTATACATTAGAGATGACGTCCCATTCAAAGTGATTGATGATATTCCTATTTTAATTGATTTTCAAACAATCTTTGTAGAGAATGAGAATCCTAAAGGTAAAAATATAGTTATAGGAGTAACATACCGTCCACCAAGTACATCAATTGATGTATTTATTGATTATATGGAGTCATGCTTTAATATCTTTTGTAGGGGAGGTAAACAAATATATCTAAAGGGAGACTTTAACATTAATCTTCTTCAGAATGATGCTTCCACAAAACGATTCACTACATTTTTGTCATTATACGCTCTGTATCCAATAATTGATATACCAACTCGTATAAGCCCCAATTCTGCAACTCTCATAGATAATATTGTCACGAATGCAGTAAATGGTAATTTGCAGAGTGGAGCATTGTACTCTGATGTATCAGACCATTTGCCTATATTCTGTATTCAATCTAATACTATTCATGTTGATAAACAATGTAATGGAGATAATATGCTTTTTATGCGAAACTATTCCGATTCAAATATTGAATCATTTAATAGAGATCTCGCAAAAGAATCTTGGGCAGAAGTCTATCAGGAAAATACAGATGTTGATAGAGCCTATACTTTATTTTTAAAGAAACTCACAAATTATTTAGATAAGAATTTGCCTAAGAAAATGAAAAAAAGTAAACAAAAACATATTCGGAAACCTTGGATCTCTAAAGGAATTATGAAATCAATTCACAAAAAGAATATTTTGTATAAGAAGCATATTCGTAATCCAGACAATATTACACTGCATGACAAATTTAAGAAATATCGCAATAGACTCAATAGTGTTATAAGATTATCCCGGAAAACATATTATGCTGGTAAATTAAATAAAGCTCTAGGAAACGGAAAGGAAACATGGAAGATTCTTAATGATATAATGGGTAAAACACAAGGATCAATATTTCCTGCAGAGTTAAGCTATGCAAATTGTAATAGTCGGGACAAAAAAGAAATTGTTGATATTTTGAATAAATATTTTGTAGATGTTGGGATAAATTTATCACAATCAATTATTAATAACGACGATTCATTTTTTGGTGATTACTTATCATTCAATAATGATAAATCATTATTTTTTAAGCCGATAGACTCACATGCAATTTTATCTATAGTGAGGGACCTAAACAATAGTAAAGCAAACGGACATGATGATTTGAATACGTCCTTATTGAAAAAAATAATATATTATATAGTCGATCCTTTATGCCATATTTTTAATTTGTCATTATTATCTGGAAAGTATCCACAATCTTTTAAATTAGCCAAAGTAATACCTGTATACAAGAAAGGAGATTCAAATCAATGTAATAATTACAGACCTGTTTCTATTTTATCGTGTCTCTCTAAAATATTAGAAAGAATAGTTTATAATCAACTTTATACATTTATTGAGAAATATAATTTAATAATCCCATGTCAATATGGCTTCCGTAAATTACACTCAACTGATTTAGCTATCTTAGATTTGTACGACAAAATTACTAATGCACTTTCGAATAAACAGTATGCGGTTGGCCTTTTTATTGATCTAACAAAAGCCTTTGATAGTCTAGACCACACAATTTTATTATATAAACTGGAACGTTATGGTGTGAGGGGGACACCACTCGCATGGTTCAGGGATTACCTTTCAAATAGACAACAATATACTCTACACAATTCTAATTCTTCTGAAGTCCTAAACCTTCGCTGTGGTGTTCCCCAAGGATCTATCTTAGGCCCACTTTTATTTTTGATATATGTGAACGATATAGTTAATGTTTCTCCGGTTTTATCATATATTCTTTTTGCCGATGACGCAACCTTATTGTATACTCATAATAATCTTGATCATATAGTAACTGTCTTTAATAATGAATTACCTAAGCTAGTAAAATGGTTTCGTCTTAATAAACTATCCCTTAATGTTAGTAAAACTAGTTACGTTATTTTTCATACACCCCAAAAATCTATAGCAGAATATATAGGTACTATAATTATTGATAATAAGCGAATTGAAAGGAAAGAAAATATTAAATTTCTTGGTGTCTTTTTTGATGAATGTTTAAATTGGAACAAACAATTAGAACATACTACATTGCTAGTATCACGGATTATTGGTATATTATTTAGAATTAAAGATATTTTACCTAGAAAGGCTCTTTTATTATTGTATAAATCGTTCATTCTATCATACCTGTCATATGGAAATGTAGCATGGGGGAATGGGAACAAAAGACACTTGAATTCATTATTATTGTTACAAAAAAGGGCTGTAAGATTGTGTACTAATTCTAATTACTTAGCAAACTCAGATCCAATTTTTAAACGATTAAGATTATTGAAAATAACAGATATTAATGTCCTACAAATTGCAGTTTTTATGTTTAAATTGAAAAAAAATCTTGTACCTGAATACTTTAAGGAAATGTTAGTATGTAATAATCAGATTCATTTGTATGAAACCAGACATTCTACGAATTTTCATTTGTTTAATCCCAAAACAACACTTGCATCTAAATCTATACGGCACAGAGGTCCTGACGTATGGCATTCATTGTCACCCGTTTTAAAAAAGTGTACTACATTGTCATCCTTTAAAACAAATTTGAAAAATAGTATGATTGCATCTTATTGAAATGTTAACATTATGCGAAAATTGCGTGATTTGATGAAATTTGATAAACTGTATTGATTGTACGTACTTTAGTAACACATACTAGAACTATCATATTATTTAAATGTAAAACTTATTTTGATAATACGATTGAAGACACAAACGTGTTCGGGGGGGGGGGGGGGAATTGGGGTTATCAACCATATTTTGTTAACCCTCGACACACCACACATTCATTATGTTTTTAATAGGAAATATGTAACATGATAAAACTCTTTGATTTTAATAACGAACAATTGGGTTGCCTACACTTCAAGCTCATTGAGCTTTTCAGGCTTCCCTTATTTTCATAATGTGATTTATAACCAGCCCAACTAAAATATAACACACATATTCATTTGTATTGCTGTATATACCATGTGTACTATGACTGTATAATACCTATGTATTTTGTATGTATTTTTATGATTTGTTTTGGAAATAAAATTTTGATCAATCAATCAAAGTGATCCAGGTAAAGTGTCTAACTCCACGAAAAATACTTGGAGCTTCCTCGTTTCTCTTCTGCCGTGTTGTTTAGCTTATGGTAAGAGAAGAATCAAATAGGGTTCGATTTTTTCAAATGTCCCTTTAGTATGAAGATAATTATCATTGAAAATCATTATTTCAAAAGCGTTAGCTAACGGTTTTGATAAAAAGTACAATTGTCGTCGCTGAACACGTCCTGCCAGCGCGCGTGGGAAATTTTCCCGACCCACTGAACTTTGAGCCTAGCGTGCGCAAATTCCATGAATTCTGTACCGTCTGTAGCTGTATACACGGGTGCGGATATCGTCAAGATCAAACGGATGATTATTACTGCGACAAATCTACAACACACCATCAGTATTCGGTGATAAAATATGAACTTAATATTCGTTTTTTTCACTAGGTAAACAGTGTTCGTTTATTTTCAAACTTTCACAAATCTTTCAATTCTATTTTACAATGATATTGATATAGGATTGAAGTCTCAAATGTCAGTTTGTGCAATATCTGACACTTTACACGGATCACTTTAATCTTTCTGAGAAGACCCTCTGCTCAAACCCCCGTTTCATTAATCATGAACAAATCATGAATCATTAGCTATACGTCATTTCGTTAAGTGAGCGTTCAGACACACAATTTCCGTCATATAGCTAATCAGGAGCTGATTCTTTAGTCAGCTCCAGATTCTTTAGTCATGATTAAGGGATTAAATTTGTGTACGTGTTAACATGGGGTAAGTTACTCGGCCATTCTTTTTAATACAAAAGTAAATGTATAAAGGAGCTTTAATAATGTGAGAGAATGCGTTCTTTTCTTTCCTCACTCATTCCATACTTTCATATCATTTCCACTTTGCTTTCTTACTCAACCCTTTGTCTGGCTTTCCCTTTTTCGTTATTTTTGTTCTCCATAAAAGAGTTATGTTTCAAGACAGCGAGGATCATATTTCCCACCTTTCTATGAATTATTCTGAAAAGACCTTCTGATGTTGTTTTCATCCAGCCTGATTCCAGATGACCCCCCAACGTCTGAAACTCCTCTTCATCCCCGCTCATTATATTTGTTCTTGATTGAGATGATTGTGATAATTATGTCCACGGCATTCAAAAGCTAATTTGAATAGAACCAATTGCATGTAAAGCACTGTTAATATTGTTGAATTCTATACATTTTCATGGCAATAGACTCTCTCGCTCATCCAAACATGCGGGAAAATATTGATATGCTAATAGAAGCTTTAGTATATATGCAGATTGTCTCTTTCTTTCCTTTGTACCTTTCTTGGAATCCCTTTCATGTTTGTTCCCACCTAGTCTTATTACCAATCACCTCTGCTGTCTCTCTCCCCTTATTCTATTTGTTATCAAGTTGCTGATGATATTCATTATTGAGTTTTCTTCTCCCTCTTTCTCTATTCACTCTCTCTCTTCCTTTCACTAGTATCCTCAAATGTTACATAATCTTATAATATAATATTTATCATTTTGCATTTTATATCACGTCCATGCATAATCCCTTTGTTATGTCAATAAGTATATTTATACTACTTTCTTCTTTCTTTTTCAATTTTATCTTGATGGCAGTTTGTATTAAAACTTTAATAAATAAATTAATTAATTAAATTAAATAAATAAATAAATATCCAGTTTAAGAATATGGTTAAAATATGGTTGGTCATGTTTTGTTTCCTTCAATGCAGTTTGCACTTTGTTCCCATTTCATTCTTGCATTGACCTTAACAATGGGTTATTTTCATGTTTTTATGTAATTGTTGTAAATTGACATTTAACTTTGAATATGATAATGAGGGTTTTTTTCATTTACTTTGAGCCAATTGTCTTCCTTTTCTATATTATGAACTTAACCTTTTTCATTGATTGACATTCCATATTTTAATATGGCAGGGTTTTCTTTGATTACTTATTCATCATTTGGCAATGTCTCTTGCCTCAATGCCCATCATCAACTCCTTCTCCACTGCATCTCTCACAATGCCATTGACATGTGTAATGAAGCCAGCGTGATGGTCCCACACTAATCAACAGTATTATCATATTAAAGGTCTCTTTAATATGCACATAATGGGCAGCACACAGAAGGCATCATTACAGGGACAGTGTTCCAATGATCTGGGGTTTAGAATGCACAGATCACTATAATTTAGGAAAATCCTTCAATTGGCAACACATTGACATATTTTCAAAACAGATTTTGCCGTGCAAATTGGCAACTTCGCACAAAAAATAATTAATATTTGTCTTAAATTGTAATAACCAAACAGTTTACATTATGTCATTGAAAGTAAGAAACAAATTAGGGGTTGCCAATTTGTTGAGGGAAATAATGATCAATTTTGCCTTGCAATAGATCTCTTCCTTGATGGGTTAAGGAGCCGGATTGATTTGCGTAGAGCTGTCATGGCCAGTATACTTTATTGCTCTAATTACTGGCATTGGGTTGCCAGAGGTTCCACTGTGTGTATGTATGTGTGGGTGATGGTGTGTGCATTTGTGTGTATGTATGTGTTTGAATGTATGTTAATATTTGTATAAATTTGTTAACATTTGTCTGTATGTATGTGTGTGTGCATTAATTGGTGCCCATGCATGCATGTGACGGTGTGTGTGTGTATGTATGCGTGTCTGTCTGTGTATGTATTCAAGTTTTGGATTACTTTTACAATAAAATGAGTTAAATTTTGAATTGAAAACAAACCGAGTTTAGTACATAGAGAACTACACTTACAGTACGTATTAAATCATGCATAAACATGGATTCATGTTCCTGCATGATTAAATACTCAGCTGCCATATAAATGACATAGATTATAAATGAAAATAGGTAAATTAAATCTGGCTTGCCGGGTGATTAATTCTTCATACCTGAATTGGGTTGTACAATCATTACTCATTGCAGTCAATGACAAATCAGTTATTATTCATGGAGATATAGAGCAAGAATAAGTGGACCATTGTGCATTCAGCACACATGTTTATACCACAATCCATATTTAATTAAATAGTTGGCATTGACATTTTTTGTTTTTACCTATGAGTCCTTTTCACTGACTGTTTATTGAGAGAGCAAAAGAGGGCAAAAATATTAATTTAGCGTTTAATAAGAAATACCATTGGGGACCATTCCAAATAGTTTGTCTTTTCTGCTTAGAATTCATATATATTTCAGTTCTCTGTAATTAGTGTGGCCAAGTTAATTAACATTGATGAATAAAATACGATCATACACTTTGCATGACAGTGTATATTAAATCACAGTGATTATTAATTACAAATTGTGACTTTAATATAGCACATGTTGAATTGTTATGAAAGCCTGTTCTAAAAACAAACTTCATTTTAAAGATTCGTTTCTTGGTTGCCAGAAGACCCACAGGCAAAGTTAATAATAAAAGTAGACCATAAGGTCATCACAAACGCATCATGCACCAAAGAGAATATAGATTGATTAAATAAAAGTGATGAGAGAGTAGAAGAGTGCCTCCATATCATCAAGCAGGTTAAAGGGAGAGTAAAGGTTTGGTTGAGAGGGCGCTTCAAGAAATCATTCTTTGTGTGGTACGAAAAACTAAGGTGTATCAAATGAAAAAGATTAAAGAGATGCCTGTAAAGTGTCTAACTCCACGAAAATTACTTGGAGCTTCCTCGTTTCTCTTCTACCGTGTTGTTTAGCTTATTGTAAGAGAAGAATAAAACAGGGTTAGATTTTTTCAAATGCCCCTTTAGTATGACGATATCTATCATTCAGCTCAAAAGCGTTAATTAACGGTCATAAACCTCATAAATGTCTGTTGTAAAAGCTGACGCATATTTTCGCTTTTTTAACCAGGAAAGTAGTGTTCTTTTTCAATGAAACTTTCACACATCATTCAGACATATCTAATAATGGTTTTGGTATAGGATTGCAGTCTCAAATGTCATTGTGGGCAATATCTAACACTTTACAGGCCTCCCTTTAATCTATTAAAAGACAATCTTTACTTGGCAGTAAAAATTAAGTAAATTAGGGGGCTGAACTTCAATCTTGGTAGAATCTTCATCAAGGGCTAAAAGGCAGTCATTACATGGACATACATGTAGCCAGTTAAATAAGGGTGTAAAAAGGCAGAAAATAAATGTTAAATATGTTATTATTCTAACACAGTTAACACTTCCTCAAGAAGTTAGTTAACGCATTGCCTATGGGAACCTGGTGGGTCCTGTATTAACTCTATAGTGATTGCAAGACCTAGTAGGGAACAGGTGAAAGTGTCTTAGCCTCAATAATGTTGTTGTAAAGCATTGATGAATGCGCCTGAGACAGCTCAGGGTGGGGTTGGTTGAATTAAAGGGATCTAGTAACTATGTTGAAAGGTAACAGAAAATGTTTTTCATTTAGGTAAAGTTATCTGAATGTAACACATTTTCGGATACAAATTGTCTGTATAAATTATCTGTACTAGACTCATAATGTAAAGATCGTATAACCCTAGGGTTGATTAAGTGTGTATTTCTGTGATCTGATATGTCCATCAGGTGATGTGTGAAAATTCCATGTTAAACTAATGTCATATGGCTAAGTAAAGGCCCGGTCACATATCATCGGATAGCATAAACGGATGCCAGACGAATAGAACATTTTGCAAAAACAAATTATCTGGTGGTGAAAGTCATATCCATTGCTTCATGCACAAAACATTCCGCTGGATAGAACAACGTACATGACCTGACAAGGGACGGACAAGAAATGCATACGAACGAAGACGAAAGGATTGAAAATTGTACTCTACGTAAGGCATCCGTTTACGCTATCCGGTGATATGTGACCGGGCCATTCGGAGTGAACATGCTATTTACTGACTGAGTGGATACGCTATTACCTAACACATTGCCATTATTTAGTACACAGTTGAAATGATCCCAGGATTTTTCAAATTAAATTATTTAATATCTCAATAACATAGAGAAAATTTAAAGAAGAAAAAAGTGGTTTCATACTTCTTTTATTAAGAGGAAAAGAGCAAGGCATAAAAGAACCACTAGAGTTGCAAGAGAGTTTGGTCGATTTAGACAAAAGTTACTAGATCACTTTAACCAAATTATGTTCTCTGGCATCAATTAGAAGGCTGTCTATACTCTACAGTGCTCAAAATAACTCACTTAATTTCATTACAACTTTTCGTAAACACTTCCAAGAGAAATGGGTTCAGTCTAAAGCTATTTTTTTAGTCATGTTTGAATTCACCTAATGATATACTCTTGCCTCATTTAAAAAGGCAGCTTTTACCCCATGGCAAAATACAGTGAATGTGACATTAATTTCATAAATGGTTGGAGAGAAATATTTGTCATATTCTATTTCATCTTTCCATTGCAAATAAATTCAAGTATCCAGTATTTAATAATACTCTTTTTCTTGGAGATTTTAACCTATTCAGAACTGGTCTCCCAAATACCGGGCTGGGGTAAATAAAGAAGGCATGCTATGTGTATTGTATGCCACAATGAAACTCTTGAACGTGTTAAAACTACTGCCATTCTCCTATTCTATCATGACATTCTTTTTATTTTTTATTCAATAAAAATTCACTATTTGATAATATGATATTCATGTGAATTGCATTTTTTGTGTATAAGAGATGAAAAAAGAATGATTTGAGAAATGAGAAATCATTCCTAAGGCTTGAGTTTATGCAGACATTGATGATTCATTATCAAACCTTGTCATTGATGGAACCGACAGGAGCAAATTTTTAAATTAAAAACTTTGTAAAGATCAGAGTTTACTTAGATGCGCACATCATGGCCACATGTAATAAACATCAACCATTTCATCAGAGCTCTCAACCGGACAAATGCGGAATCAATAAGTCAATAACTTGACAATATTGCTATTCCAGGCCCAATTAAACCCTCACATGGCAATGACAGCGCAATGGCATAGCACAAGGGGGAAGGGGTATGAACCTCCACCTATATGTACTCTTTTTCCCCTGCTACCCCCTCCCCTCCCCCAAAGAAATTAATCAAACAAAGACATATATAATTTTGTAAAAAATTTTGTTTGCCACATAATACCCTAGGCTACCTTTCTCATAAGAAACCTTCATCCATACCTGCCCAGCCCCCCCCCCCCCCGCCCCTGCCCCAACTTCAGGTTGCCCCTGGATATGCCACAGGAAAACGCTCTAACATTTCACTCTTATGGCACAATCAATACAAAGCTGGATGTTTGTGTCAAAACAGCGTCATGTTTATACAGGTAATGATTTTAACATGAATTAATCAATTGCATTTTATATGCTACCATAAAAGATGCATTTTTGGGATGGCAACAACAAAGGAGTGTTTTCTAAGATAAAATATAGTGGATGTAATATATTGATAATAATTAATGTAATGTATTGCATTAGTAGTCAATCAAATTAAATGCAATCAAACAGTCAACTACAAATGACATTTGAACTATCACCATTAATGTATACGAGTGTTTCAGAGGGTAGAAACAATTTTACTATTTCTCTGAGATAAAACACAGAGTGCTAGTATTAAAAGGTAATAAATTTGATATGAACAAATAAATTGCTTTGCATCAAACATACTTGTTAACATTTGTCAGCTGCAGTGTAGTACAATAAACTAGATGGATCTTCGACTGCGCGCAGTCGAAAATGATGCCTCCGCCATTACGCAATTTATTTATATCTAGCCCAAATCAACATGTACACTGAATTAATTCTGTCAACTCAATTTTGATGGTACTCTGTATTTTAGATCTTGACGTATCACAAGTATGAGCTATAAGTGACCTTGACCTTTGCCCTCATGACCCCAAAATCTAATGACTACAATTGTTCCCTAAGATACATTCAGGTATCAAGTTGGATTGAAATCTGATATTCAGTTCTTGAGATTTCCAATCTCAAGCTACTTTTACATATAATGAGCCCTGTGACCTTTGACCTCATGACCCCAAAATCTAATCAGATCATCGGCCCCCCAAGATACATACATGTACCAAGTTTGGTCAGAATCTGTCAATACCTCCTTGAGATAACGCGATCACGAGCTACTTTTGCATATATAATGAGCTCTGTGACCTTTGACCTTTGACCTCATAACCCCAAAATCTAATCAGATCATTGGCACTACAAGATACATACATGACCCAAGTTTGGTGAAAATCCGTCAATCGGTTCTTGAGATAACGCGATCACAAGAACGGGACGGACGGACGGACGGACGGACAACCCGAAAACATAATGCCTCTGGCAACTTCGTTGCGGAGGCATAAAAATAATTTTGCACTTTGATGCGTCAATCAATAAGAAGATTTTATTTAGTCGTTAAATGGCGTCATATTGAAAATTAATGATTTCGACATGATTGAATCAATTACAATGCAATGAGCTGACTGTTTAAGTAGGCAGAAACAAAAAGCCCTTTTTCCTGCGAGAAAAAAAAACAGATTTATATTTGAAGGTATGGTAGTAATTTGTCATGGAAAATTACTTTTGGGTTGTCTGGAGGCATATGTATTACAGAAAGAAAAACAAAGACTTTTTTAATAATTAATTTTGCACTTTATAATGCTTCAATCAATAGAAAGATAGTTGTTTGTTTGGGTAAAATTGCATTACATTTAATGGTAATGATTTTGAGGTGGAAAAATTAACTACATTGAAATGAGTTAGAACTGGAGACAGACCTCACTGACTGATGAACATTTGTAAGACACACATGATGCAAACAGCTATCAAAAGACATAGTTATTTCCACAAATATTTACCAAATTCAACATTTTTATTTACAAATCCCATTTTTAAAAATAAATATTCCTGCAAAGTTTGCTGCTGAAATTGTCATGTCAAAGTGCTAGTTAAAGTTTAATTATGAAAGGAAATTATACATTGTACATTTTGACTTGTTCATTATGATGATACTGTATTCTAAATGTATTAAGCGAATATAAAGCCAGATATAATAGAAAAGGCATATTAATTTGGCTGAGTATTTGGTTTCATTATAAAGAGTGGGGTATTTACCCATGCGCACTGATCTACTAACAAACGACTATCAATTTACATGTCACATGTGGCGCATAGCTCTAGCTAATTAATTTTGTATGAAAAAAACCATGTGTGCCACTCACCTAAAATCAAGCTAATGAATGACTAAATTACAATCATTGATAATGGTCTCAACATTATACCAAATAAATTGTTCATGTTGTAAAATGCTATACATACATTTAGCACTGGCCTACTGCCCATCCAGGGCCATTTGAAATTTGCTTTAGCCACCAACATTTTGTAACTTTGCCTAAATTTCTAACCAAATATTAAAGGGATAGTTCAGTTTTGGTATAGAGGGCGCTGCACAAAATACATTTTTTGTGAGGTAATGAAAAACTGAGTGTAAAATTTGAAAGAGCATACAATTTTAATGGCAGAATAAACTTTATTTGATCAAAATCGGTTCAGAAACGGCTGAAATATCAATAAATATATCCGATCGGAATAAATCTGGGGCCCAGATTTATTCGATGATTTTTTTAAAAATATTAAAACTGCGTACACTTTTTCAAAAATTTTCAAAACAGGTTTTTAAATAGTTGTTGATGATCTCTCTATCTAATCATTATTTCAACAAAACATCTCATGCATAATTTTGTATGAAAAATGGTTGAAACCAATGTTTTTTTAGAGAGCACCCTCTTGTGTTTGAATGGCTCTTTTTTTAATGATAACAGGCTTTTCACTTAGTCGTTTGTAATTTGTTATACCTTTCTAGCATGGCGGAGTTATAACTACTAAGCCTGGGTCGGAACGGACGGAATACCGGAATCCGTCCGGTGTGTGCGTGTTCCGGTTTTGTTTTCTCCATTCCGGTATTCCGATGAAACAATGTAATACATAAAGAATATCTTAATAATATCATGTATGTTTTATTAAATCTTACCAATCATAAATGAGAAGGTCTTGGACATTTTCGTGAAGCATTTATTAGTGTTCCGTGAATGGCGATTCTCGTACTCTATCTATAATACTGTACTAATGAGTTTCGCATAGAGCTGAATACTGTATAAGTCTGTGGTTACGCATTGTCTGTATTGCGCTCCGTATCTGAAGCTACTGCCATAGACCATGTAGACGGCATCGCAGCCCGCGGTGCCGCTGACAAGCACATGCAAACATATGGGTGATTGAGTCAAGCACGAAAGTCGAAGAGTATTGATATTGAGTGCAGGGAGAAAGCGTACGATGAATACGTGCGCGCGTTTATGCACCGATATTTAGTCTCAATGGATGTTGCATTTATAGCATATTTTATGTACGCACAGTACTGAGAAATGGACAAAACGGGCGCGAGTATGATGTAGATCGGTGGATACTAGCGATCACATGGTGCGATTCACCGATCTATATTAGAATGGATTGGTAAAATATAGGGACAATGTACGCGCTTGGTCCTAACAGTAGGAGTTTAGAAAGTAAATTTGCCGCCATGTTGAGTTTATGCAACATTCTTTTTTTTAATGTCGGTGGATATGCACGTGGACATGCATGTGTTGTTAGTGTTGACTTATTCGTGTCGTTGTACTAGCTTCAGTTCATGCAGGTCCGAGCGAGTTAGAAAATGTTCCAGATATAATCAGCGCATTTTTTGTTTTTGCTGTTTTTGCAGGTAATTGTTCTCGTATTTATTTTAAAAGCCATACAAACATGTAAGTAAAATAAGAGATAGTCTAGAATAGGTGCGATCATAATAATCTTACATTTTCGTTCCTTTTCGGCACTTTTTAAGAGTGCAACTTGCAAGGTCAAGGCAGTTGAGTTGGCCTGTCTCACAGCGCGGGGCCTGCCTGCGCTGCCGAAACTATGGCAGACCTTCTAGTGCGTGTTCGTTCCGTATCATTCATTGGCAGGTTTTTTTTTTATCGGAATACCGGATTCCGACCGGCACAACACTGGCGGATTCCGGAACAAAAAAATTCCGACATGACTCAGGCTTAATAACTACTGTATTAGTTTGTAATGTTATTGTGCAGGTATGGTTACTAAAGCTCAGCCTTACCAAAACTGTACTATCCCTTAGATATATAACAACATTTATCATGTTTTTCTTTAATTGTTTGAGGTCACCAGATTCATGTTCCTGACAACTCAAATGTGAAAAATCCTAATGTTTACTTGCCCGTCTGGACCACAAGGAAAAACTTTATAATTGCTAGCATTGATTAAGTGAAAGTTCTTTTACATTACCACATGTTGGAACAGGACATCCTAATGAAAGGGAATATACTACAACTTTAGAACCAACATGCAAATAGGTCAAATGTGAAGTACTACTCTGACATAACGATTTCCTCATAATCTGTTATTCAACCAAGTTCAATGATAAAGTGATAATCCAGTCACAGTTCTGTTTTTGTTTTCCCATTCATTGACCAAAAAACGGAAAAGGAAAGTGCAAAGTTTACCACTGATACTGAAGGCTGTTTATACTATGGCACATGGTCTAACCTCATGTTCACATGCTACTGATAGGTATACTTGTACTATGCTATCAAATACACCATCATTCACATGGAACCCATGGCATATCTTACCAAATATTATGATGTGCACTATATGTCAATCAATTCAAGTATAATGTGTGTTGCTTAGCACTGTGTGCACCTACGAGGTGGCCTAGCTGGAATGCTCCCCAGGGAGTCGACAATGTGCACTTTGTGTGCTGGATTGAGTGCAGTATGTATCCGATGACCGGGGTAATAATAGTTTTCTTTAATTTTATTTATTCAGCATTATTTTCAAAAGTTAAGATTTGAAATTGCGGTTGGGGCTAGGAAATCATTGTTTTGGGCCATCCAAAAAAAGGGATCTACTTACCCAACATGGCAACTAGCAAAACTAAGAGTGCAGGCCTGATTTAAGAAAGGACAGGTCAACCAGTTCAAGGCCCCATAACATTTAACGTATTGACCGTTACGATGAAACATACAACCAATTAATAGTAATTGATCAGTTGTACGCCTATAGACTGGTCCCGGATCTACTAAGGCTTGGATCTATGAAGAATGTGTGATAATAATAACAAAGTCAAATAGACTTTAACTTGTAAACTTAATAACATGAAAGTGTATACGTGCAATTCCTAAAGGCTCACAGTGACGTGTACATGTATTTCAATCTAGACATTCGGGCTATGAACACATTTATCAAATTATTTCTTCCCTGCGTGGCTACGTTAAACTGCTGGCTACCTTACAGAAGAGTCATGAAGCTAAAGAACACTTTAACCCTTTCAAGATGATTTTAATTCAGTATAATATTCATTCTCTACAGATCCCAGCCAGAGTATTATAGGGACCAGTCCTGAATGGGTTACCTCCTTGCCTCCAAGATATTTGATTTCCCATAGAGTTAATACATGATACACCAGGTTCCCATAGGCAATGGGTTAACATGAAGGCATATACGTGCAATAGCTGTAGACTCAACACTGACTTTTCTCTGGATCTTGACACCCTGCTCACACACACATTTATCAAATTATCTGTCCCCTTGGAGGCATAAAGCCTCTATTTTCCTAGAAACATGATGAGATTGTTAAAGGGTACCACCACCCAAAAATAATATTCTTATTAAAGAAAGGTAAATAGTATTCCATTCCATCAACAAGTTCACAAAAATATGTTTCCAGAAAAAAAAGATATAATTGGAAAACGCATCACCATTCTAAAGCATGCGTTCATGCGGTCTGAATTGAGTAGACTAATGTGTGCAGAGCGAACGAATCGCCCGGGATTCTATTGTCTACAAACGTACGCGTGAATAGCATTGGTGCACTCGCAAATGTTTGGCCCGTACGGAACCAGGAAAAAGTAGTGGTTCCGTAAGTGGTGGAAATTAATTGCTTTGTTTATGAATTACACAACCCTAAGTTGAAAAATGTTGGGTATCTATTTGATATCAGAAAACGGTACCAAAACATATAACAATGTGTTGTTCTTTGCCTGGTGGTCCCCTTTAACCCATTGCCTACAGGAACATGCCATCCCAGTTTTGTGACATTTGCTCCAGCGGCAATTGCTCAGCTGTTATTTTTTCTGAAAATATCAATACAAAGTCTTCAAACCCTATTAACCCCTTGACTATGGGAACCGGGTAGGTTGTGTACAAATGTATGGAGGTTTCAGAATCTCGAAGGGAACGGGTAAACAGATTCTATTTTTTTTACCATAATCTATGGTATCCTTCTCCTCTAAACAACAAACACTTTTTAAACGGAATTCAATGATGAGATTGTATTGATCTCAATTGTGACCTGTCAGCACAAAAAACCTAATATAGTCAGAATTTTCCAAAATCTCAGATTTCTGGTATTATATAACTTGTTATACTGTAGTTCAATAATAACAAGCTTATTACAAAAAGAGATAAAATCCAACAATGACATAGATGTTACAAAATTCAAATTATAAGGGTTACGTGGCAATGATCACCAATATTTATATTTTCCATGAAGCAAACTGCACAAATGACAATGTCCATTATTTGAACAACATACATTTTTTAATCAGTACATAATGGTTCACATTTCACTCCCCTGAGGGTGTTAGAGATATTAGCAGAACATATACTGGGAGATCAGAAAGGTTTTATAACACCAGCTTATCAAAGTATAAACATTGTATATCTGTCAGACATATATGTTCAGTTCGTTTTTATTAAAAACCTGTAAACAATCTGTGCGCCTCACATAATGATGACTTTGACTCGAGGTGCTATTTGTATCAGGTATGAACATAAGGTTTGTATGGAAATATATACAAATAGTAAAAAGTTGCAGGATTATTCCCAACGAAATGTCAGCACTCGGAGATGAGATGGGTTGATTACAATGGCCTAGAGCATGATGGGAAGGCTAAGCCAACGCTGGGGAGCTGGCTGGGGAGCTGGCTGGGGAGCTAGCTGGGGAGCTGGCTCTTACCACAAATCAATCCATAATTCACCAAGAAGCCTCACAAGAAGGGCCTGCATGTACATAGCACCTTTCATATCAAATCAAGCATATAACAAAGCGTCACATGAATTTTTTTTTTTTTTTGTCATTAGTCCATTTGGGCTATTGAAACAATTTTCAAGACTATTTGACTTCAGGGCTATGATTACTAGTCCCCAATGAAATAGCATGTTCCCATTTGTTTTATATTGTGACTCGGCTCCGAGACCATAAAAGCAACTACAGCACTGATAATACGTATGCATTCTCCACTGACAAAAGCCATATTTCCAGGACCAGCCCTGAACAGATTAAGAATGTATATTTCTGGGTTAGAGTGAGTCAGTGAGAAGGGTGATAAGTCACTTTTCTTTGGGGGGGGGGCTAAAGTTAGTTCTGTATACCATCATGCAGGTCAGAGTCTTCTCTATGTTATGTCAAATTTACAAATAATCATTTCTAATTTAAGTTTAAAATTTTTTTTAACAATTTTGTGTCTAGAGGCTCCATAAACTTAACACATGATTATCTTCTCTTTCTAAACCAGCATCATCTTTTAACATTTAAGACCATTTCTGTTCCATTTCATTTTAGAAATGGTCTAGCTCGCAATGTGAAAGGGACCACCTGTTCCAAAATACCACCTTTTTAATCTTACCCCTCGACTCTTTCTCTCATTCTGTCTCATTTTCAATTGACAAGTTTCCATTCTGCATGATCACCATCATCATATTTCTCCTCTCAGACTTTGCATCATTAAGACCTTTCACTTGTCACAACTTCCATGTTGTGTAAGCCCTTGGCTACAAGATTGTCTATTTCCTATAGAATGAATACATGGAATGCCAGGTTCCTGTGGTGAATGGGTTACATAGACCTTACCCTTTTCCGTTTCCTCTGACATCATTTGTATCTATTCAGACTTATCAATATTGGAACAGTTTTGTTACAATAATGAAATATTTCCATGTTTTTAAATGTGATATCATAATTTGTGATTGAAGCTGCTATTGAAATAAGAAGAAGTTATTTTCTTTATTGTATGTGATAGTAGTAAGTATGTTATCACAAAACAAATATAACTTGATATATTATAATGAGCAAAGCATTACCATTCCTCTCTCAAACTGGTGTTTGAATGTTTTATGAAAACTCTTCATTTTCTTTCATATCCTACCTCTGTTGATGAGTAATTCTGATTCCCCCTTTTTTATAATCCTTCTCATTTGAAACTTCCCAAGAATATCATTTTTAATATGTCACCTTGTCAAATTTAGCATTAGAAATGTTGGTGGCCTTAAATGTACTTATCTTAAGCCATGCAGACGAGCTGCTCCAAAAGGCATTTCCAATGTATGATCTAGTTACATAATGTTCTGTGCATACTTATTGATTCATCCTTGTTTGACATCATGTACACCATTCACCATGGCCTAATACAGACACACAGTCACACATATGTACAGAATACAATTTACAGAATACAGACCAGTACATCAAATCACATTAGAAAGCTCATTAGCCGCTACAACATTAAATGCCAACAGAAATCATATTATTATCCCGCCTAAGTGCTTGCAGTGTACACACATGCTTGACATTTTGCAGTTTACATGGATGATGTGTTGACTTTTTGTAATGATATCTTGAGTAATTGGTATTAGTGGGTACAGTGTACGTTACTACTCAGTTTCTACATTAACCTACATTGCTAGTAGCCCAATCGGGCTAGTCAAATATTTTCCATCAGTTTTGGGTGACTGAAACAAAGATTTACTGGCCCCAAAATTAAATTTCATTAAGATAAACTGTCTACTATATTATCTTACTCCCTTTATTGATGAAAATTACAATAACAGATAAAGGCTTGACACAAAAGTAACAAAGTTGATTCTCTCACGGTCAGTTTGAATAAAATAGTTGCCCAATCAGGCAAAAACTTTACTTTTATGCCATTTTATTGATCATACATGTATACATTTTTACTGACCCCTGGACATCAGGTAATAATAATAATAATTATACAATATTTATATAGTGTACAATAATAATAACTTATTCTCTATGCGCTTTCCAAAAACTTAATTACTTAATTCTTACGAAATAACATTAATTATGAAAATTACACAAAACAAGTAAATTACAACATACATTTTTACCAGGAAACCACATTATAAATCAAAGGAGAAATTAAGTGACACCTGTCAATCAATTCTATAATTGTAATAACAATGGCTAATAAAACCTGGTGGGGTATCTTGTTGAATATCAGCTTAATGGAAGTATGATTGATCAGGAGTCCAAACATCTTAATTTAGGCCTCATTTAAATTCACCTGGCTACTTTTGTAATTACATGGCACAAACGGCAATGCATAGAAACTGTCACTTTGTTTGGAATGCTTGCAT
Organism: Echinarachnius parma; assembly: GCA_037951105.1. Lineage (NCBI taxonomy): Eukaryota > Metazoa > Echinodermata > Echinoidea > Clypeasteroida > Echinarachniidae > Echinarachnius > Echinarachnius parma. The sequence continues at coordinate 219,306 of JBAMJV010000025.1, forward strand.
CAAAATGAAAGTAAAATTTGCTACACAAGCTGTCAAAAAGTGCATACAAGTGACTAGGAAAACCGTTTTAAAATTACTATAATTGGCCTCTATACTAGCAGAAATGTTTAAATAAGGTAGCCCTAAAAACAACAAAAAGAGTACCATTCTGTTTTTAGTTGGTTGACCAGTTGGGGTAAGTGAAACTTTTATTCATGAAATGTTAGTGGTCTGAAGTGGTTTGAAGAGCTTTTTTACTGGTCTAAGTACAGAAGTTACCAAAAATAGGCCAGGGGATGTTTCACAAAGATCTTAAGTTGAACTTAACACTAAGTTGGATTTAAAGATTAAGGTAAGCCATTTGTAGCCTTGGAATACAATATCAATATATTCCAAAGTAAACATCTAAGTATTTTAGACTTTTCATAAATGAAATCTTGTTGATAATATAAAATATCAATGATTTGAATCAACATTGTATGACTTAACAAAATGTTTTGTTTTAATCCAAAGAAACTAAAGGCTTTCCATAATTTCTAAGTCCACCTTAGAGTTAAGTTCAACTTAGGATCTTTGTGAAACACCCTATGTCTCCCCCTAAGGCCAAAAAAAAAAAATTGTTTGATTGGCGTAACGGGCAACCAAAAATTAGGGTAGGTCGGTCGGGATTTTTTTTTTTTTTTTTAATACTTTTTTTTAATATGCAGATATGCATGCTGGCCCTGGCCGGCGGCATAAACATTGTACATGCATGCGCTGCATAGGTACCGCGGGGTATTCGGTACCGCGTATACGTACGGTACATTGCATGTACTGTATTCGCGCCTTCATTGCCTCGCGGGGAAAAAGCGATATCGCAACACTTCCGGGTTTTTAGTGCAGCAAATATATCGATCGCAAATGCAGCGCGATACTCAGGCGATAGCAATTTTTTCGCTTCGATATACACAACGATACATAACGATATTGATCGCAATCGGCAAAAACATCTAGGGTCGGCGGTATTTTTAGGGACGGGCGGGTTACGCCAATCCAACAATTTATTTTTTATGGCCTAAGTGCGTGTTCACATGTATACTTAGATGTAATACAGATGTTGAATTCCTCCTTATAACCCACTCTTGAATACTAACAATAACTTATTCATTGTAAGTGGCAGAAAAGAACAGAATAGCATTATTGATTTTGTACAAAGCCTCTGCAGTAAACAAGAATAAAACCTTTCTCTTTTGTCCTTACCTTCCTTTTGTAAGCAGCATGGATGCTATTTAATTTACAAACCTACGCGGTCAAAATTAGTAATCCCAAAAGTGTTGCCATTTTGTTATTTCAGTTACACTTTGTGTCAATTAATGAATACAGTTTTATAAATATATATCCAGTCAAGGTTAGATACATACTGTACATTGTACATTCAACTTGTACATTAAAAGACAAATTTCTTAAATAATTACCTTGGCACTTGTCATGTGCAATATTAAAAGAAAATGATTAAGTGTATTTTTAATGTCCAAATGTGGGTTCTGTTAAATTTTGATCACCATAAAAACTGGATATTTTTCGATTTATTTAGCAATATTGTTACTTTTATAGGTTCTTAATATTATCTAAATCATGTAGACAATGTCCCAGTAGCTTAGAACTACATTTCAAACTTCACCCACTGACTTACTTGCTACATTGTAAGCTGGGAACATCTTTATCAAAACCTTTGCAATTGTTTTGTTTGTTATACATTTTTATTTTTATTTCAATATGCAAGGATTTCTTTTTATCAGGGGGGGGGGGATATTAGGTCATCTCCTCTGAACAAAAGAATTCCTTCACAAATAAAAATGTTTTAAAATGTGTTCAGCATATATACTATGAGACATTCACACATTAATTAAACATTACATTGGATGGATAAATAGTTATTATATCCACACTTAATAACAGACTTTACAAAAAAACAAATTGTGCATGTTACTGTGAGGAATGAGAATGTCCTCATGTGCCCCATACAAGACAGTTCACTACTCAAAGACTGATCACCTATCCCATCATTGACTGGACTCAATACACCCATACAAGACAGTTCACTACTCAAAGACTGATCACCTATCCCATCATTGACTGGACTCAATACACCCATACAAGACAGTTCACTACTCAAAGACTGATCACCTATCCCATCATTGACTGGACTCAATACACCCATACAAGACAGTTCACTACTCAAAGACTGATCACCTATCCCATCATTGACTGGACTCAATACACCCATACAAGACAGTTCACTACTCAAAGACTGATCACCTATCCCATCATTGACTGGACTCAATACACCCATACAAGACAGTTCACTACTCAAAGACTGATCACCTATCCCATCATTGACTGGACTCAATACACCCATACAAGACAGTTCACTACTCAAAGACTGATCACCTATCCCATCATTGACTGGACTCAAAGACTGATCACCTATCCCATCATTGACTGGACTCAATACAACACACTCTGCCTTAGCTCAATCACTCAAATAGTTGTTATTTTACAGCTATATTTTGTGTTGAACGATGCAAAAACAAATTCATGGGGTGTTATTCATGGGGTGTTATATTCATGGGGTGTTATATTCATGGGGTGTTATATTCATGGGGTGTAAATATTCATGTGCTCAAGTCAGGAATAGTATTGCTATTGTAGTGTATATTGAGTGTACAACGTTTTTCACACATTCATAATAATATGCATGACAAATTATGCATATTGATATTGGCAGGTTTTATAATTCATGTTTACTGAGAGTAATGCTCGCATAATCCATGAAAATTAATGCACCACAAATTGACCAAGTTGCCTTTCTGTATGTAGCAGTTGGTTAACATCATATATGTTCATGTAACATGAATTGCAACACAGTTTAATTCAAATAAAATTAAATGCGTATCAGTCAGAATCATATTTTGTGAGAGATGATGAATATTGAATACAAAACAGTATTGATACATGTGTTGATCTACATGTATGTGCACATGCTTCTTGAAATAGGACACTGTTTCTAGCTGGCAAAAGTTGATAAACACACAGAGTCAAGAAATGTCCCTGTCTGAAGTTGTTCATATGAGCCCCATGCTATCGACACTCAACAAAAATAGAATAGCAATGATCGGCCATAATGACACTGAAGGGAGGTAAACTACCCCTCTCTAACCCCCACCCACCCCATCACCAATGCTACTGTAGGTAAACTACCCCTCTCTAACACCCACCCCATCACCAATGCTAAGTAGGTAAACTACCCCTCTCTAACCCCACCCCATCACCAATGCTACTGTAGGTAAACTACCCCTCTCTAACACCCACCCCATCACCAATGCCACTGTAGGTAAACTACCCCTCTCTAACCCCCACCCCATCACCAATGCTAAGTAGGTAAACTACCCCTTTCTAACCCCCACCCCATCACCAATGCTACTGTAGGTAAACTACCCCTCTCTAACACCCACCCCATCACCAATGCTAAGTAGGTAAACTACCCCTCTCTAACCCCCACCCCATCACCAATGCTACTGTAGGTAAACTACCCTTCTCTAACCCCCACCCCATCACCAATGCTACTGTAGGTAAACTTCCCCTCTCTAAACCCCACCCCATCACCAATGCTAGTACTATAGGTAAACTACCCCTCTCTAACCCCCACCCCATCACCAATGCTACTGTAGGTAAACTACCCCTCTCTAACCCCCACCCCATCACCAATGCTAGTACTGTAGGTAAACTACCCCTCTCTAACCCCCACCCCATCACCAATGCTAAGTAGGTAAACTACCCCTCTCTAACCCCCACCCCATCACCAATGCTACTGTAGGTAAACTACCCCTCTCTAACCCCACCCCATCACCAATGCTAAGTAGGTAAACTACCCCTCTCTAACACCCACCCCATCACCAATGCTACTGTAGGTAAACTACCCCTCTCTAACCCCACCCACCCCATCACCAATGCTACTGTAGGTAAACTACCCCTCTCTAACCCCCACCCCATCACCAATGCTAGGTAAGCATCAAAACATGAGTATCACATGACATTGGCTTGCATTGGCGCTACATACACAACAAACTTTGCTCGAGTCACATGGATCCTAGTGGGTCCCCCTGGTGCCTCTACATCAGATGCCTCAGCCAGTACAAGACATGAATGCATAAGTACCATCGATGCTGGGCGATGGACAAATCGTAACGTGAGCGAATGCATCAGAGACTCGCGTGAAGTACAGAGCGCCTACTTGTACTCATGAATAATTGTTTGTTAAATTAGTCAAACGGGAGTGCAGGATTACAGCAGTTGGTTTATTTATCAAAACTCTTCTACCAGAGCATCCATCAACTCCCTGGGTACAGACCTGTACAAAGCTGTGTTTTTAAAGTCAAAGAAGAGTTTTAGAAATCCACTAAAGACATCCCCCAAAACCATCCACATCATCTAAATTAATAAGGGCAAACATAAATGAAAACCATCATGATGTGGTAAAAATACACTTGATTTTTCTCTTTTTTATATAAAACCCCTTTTTAATTGGAGAACGTATTTTCTAGCTCGCTATTACCCGAGTAAGATTTCCATAAAAACAGTAGGAGGTCGGGTCGTAAAAGACGCAGCGAGAGGTTGTGCAGCGTTTTAATCAAAAATGTTTCTCCGGGTAGGTTACTATAGCAACCGCACCTCTCTCATCATGCGACCAGCTGGCGTGACATGTGCTAATCGGCGCGCGCTGGTATACGTTAGCGCGGGAAATTTTGACGGTCAATTCATATCGGGTAAACATACAACAGGCAATCGGGAGCGCAATTGTCAGTCTACTATAGTCACGCTAGACGGTAGATTAGAATTCAGGAACAAATAATTCTAGTTAAATCTCGCTGATACAGGTGTTGGGATATTGCATGAGCTTAGCGATGAATAATGCGCACACGTAGATGTACCCTGGAGTGATGAGCTGTTGTACTTATCAAATTTTAGATTTGTTAAACTTCCAATTTTTATATTCATAGTATTATAACTTGTATTATTTGGGCAAATTTAAGTCTAAAATTAGGAGTATGTGGAATAGTGTTTGTGTGTGAACTTACAGCAGTTTAAATTGGCAACCTTGTTTACAAGAGTACCACATGTTCCCGATCCAAAACGCGATCGCTGCAATGCTTACATTTTTTTACGGCCATGACGTCATCTACCCGGGTAACGTTCTGCGCGCTTTTTAATACAATGTTTATCAGCTTAACATCCTGACAACGTTCTGACGTTACCTCGCTATTACCCTAGCCCGACTAGGTTGAATGTTACCGCGCTGTTGTCAGGACGTTACCCCGATTGGACCTTTTTAATACAAACGCGGTAGAATGTCTTCCTGACAACGTCCGGACGTTACCGCGACTATTTTCCTCAATTAAAAAGGGGTTTAAGAGAAGTTAGCACATAGTCACCACCACTGGGCCGCGTTGCAGAAAGAGATACGATCGATTGTAAGTTACGATTAATTGTAAGTCAGATCATGTGTTCCGAATGCGCATCTGATTGGTTGAAACACGCAAATTTTCTGACTTACAATCAATTGTATCTCTTTCTGCAACGGGCCCCTGGTCATGTAACTATTGCACTGTTTGATATGTATCTGAATTGGCTTTTGGTAACTTTGTTAATTTCAATGATTGAAGTCCAGATAATAGCTTTAATAATTAACTATTTATTTTGTATTAACGTATTCATATAAACAGACAGTGCATGCCATATTCGTTTACATTGCTGGCAGTAGAAGTGAATATTGTTTGTTTGATAAGTTCCCAAATAGGTTGCTTAGCTTTAACGCTTTTAGCATCAACCTTACCTCTATGGATATGCCAATGAAACATTGTAAACAGTCAATATGTCAATGGTAATGGGATAATTTAAACTTTAATGCCTCTATGCTCAATGTTAATTAAGCTGAATGACCTAACCCACACTTATACATGAATGTTATACATGAATGAATGAAAGTTCTAGATTCCCATTTGTAAAATGGATGTTAAACAATGCATGAAGACATACAATAGGGACAGGGTATATTAATGTTATGGAGACATACAATAGGGACAGGGTATATTAATGTTATGGAGACATACAATAGGGACAGGGTATATTAATGTTATGGAGACATACAATAGGGACAGGGTATATTAATATTATGGAGAAATGCATGAAGACATACAATAGGGACAGGGTATATTAATATTATGGAGAAATGCATGAAGACATACAATAGGGACAGGGTATATTAATATTATGACATACAATAGGGACAGGGTATATTAATATTATGACATACAATAGGGACAGGGTATATTAATATTATGGATTAAACAATGCATGAAGACATACAATAGGGACAGGGTATATTAATATTATGGATTAAACAATGCATGAAGACATACAATAGGGACAGGGTATATTAATATTATGGATTAAACAATGCATGAAGACATACAATAGGGACAGGGTATATTAATATTATGGATTAAACAATGCATGAAGACATACAATAGGGACAGGGTATATTAATATTATGGATTAAACAATGCATGAAGACATACAATAGGGACAGGGTATATTAATATTATGGATTAAACAATGCATGAAGACATACAATAGGGACAGGGTATATTAATATTATGGAGACCAAATGGTAAAACAGGATGAAGAGCTAGGAAAATAAAGAGAAATCAGATCAAAGCAGAACGTAAAATAAGAGAAAATAGAATGGTAAAATTTAAAAAGGTGAAAGAAAATGGACAAAAATAAAAGAGAAGAAAAAAAAGACATCAACAAAGAACAAGCAGGAGAGCACAATGCGGGTAATTTTAAAGGGAGATCTAGTAAATTTGTCTTCAATCGTCCAAACACACTTCTCTAGCGATTCATACTTGCCTGGTTGATTTGCTCTTATATACTTACAGAACTATAAAAATCAGTTTGAATTAAGTCTTTATTATCAAGATATTCTATAAATGATTTAACTTGAAAACAAAAAAACACCTGGGATCATTTCAACTGTGTACAAGTTTATGACAATGAGTTAGCAAACAGCACTTTGCATTTTCGTCCATTACTCGGCCATATCGATATTTATGTAAGATGGAATGTTCACACATCACCCAGTGGACTTACAATCAGATCACAGAAATTAACATATTAATATTTGATCAACCTTTTGTCAGTTTTAGCATAATTATGTCAACATAGTTCCAAGATCCCTTTAATGTGTAGGTGGGTCCCCCTTACCGCAGTACATGGTTCCATGGGGAGATAATTCCACTTAAAGAAAGAGCGCCTAATCAATTATTAATGCCCAGACACTGGCAACTATATGCACAATAGGGAGAGCACCAACCCATTTCAAACTGTACCCTGAGTTAGGGCCCATTCATAAAACTGCACAGGCTTGTATAGTTCCATTCAAAGCCTACTTAAGTCTACAAAGTGTTCTTTATCACTAATTTACTTCAATGATATGTAGACCTGTGTGAGCACTTGTTACCTACTAAGTTTACCCTATTTGGACATTAAAATGACCTCATACATGTGTTGCTCTATCATCTAAAATAGACTTATTAAACTAAGCTACATGTTGTGTGATGTTATGAATATGGGCTCAGAACTTTCACCAGGGGTTCAATTTAACCTTCAGGGTTAAATTAGTGGCACTTGCCAAGATTCAGATTCCTTGTAGACGTTTGCTCAAAGGGCAAGTCCAACAAAACACATTATTCTTGCATTATTATGAACTTTACTGTCCACACAACTCATTGGATATACATTTAATGATTCAATGTTTTCTAAGGATCTGTTTCCTCATAAATGTATTTATTAAGGAATCTAAGTTCAGTTTTCATATTTGTCTATTAGATATATATTGCTTTCAGATTGCAATCTGAAATTAAGAGTATTCCTACAGTATTCAATGAACAAATATATTTAACCCATTGCACCTAGGGGAACCTGGTGGGCTATGTACAAATTCTATCTAGGGATTTTAGAATCTTGAAGGGAACAGATTAACCCCATGACTACGGGAACCGGGTGGACAATGTATAAGGAGATGGGAAATTTAGAATCTTGAAGGGAACAGATTAACCCCATGACTACGGGAACCAGGTGGACAATGTATAAGGAGATGGGAAATTTAGAATCTTGAAGGGAACAGATTAACCCCATGACTACGGGAACCGGGTGGACAATGTATAAGGAGATGGGAAATTTAGAATCTTGAAGGGAACAGATTAACCCCATGACTACGGGAACCAGGTGGACAATGTACAAGGAGATGGGAAATTTAGAATCTTGAAGGGAACAGATTAACCCCATGACTACGGGAACCGGGTGGACAATGTACAAGGAGATGGGAAATTTAGAATCTTGAAGGGAACAGATTAACCCCATGACTACGGGAACCGGGTGGACAATGTACAAGGAGATGGGAAATTTAGAATCTTGAAGGGAACAGATTAACCCCATGACTACGGGAACCGGGTGGACAATGTACAAGGAGATGGGAAATTTAGAATCTTGAAGGGAACAGATTAACCCCATGACTACGGGAACCGGGTGGACAATGTACAAGGAGATGGGAAATTTAGAATCTTGAAGGGAACAGATTAACCCCATGACTACGGGAACCGGGTGGACAATGTACAAGGAGATGGGAAATTTAGAATCTTGAAGGGAACAGATTAACCCCATGACTACGGGAACCGGGTGGACAATGTACAAGGAGATGGGAAATTTAGAATCTTGAAGGGAACAGATTAACCCCATGACTACGGGAACCGGGTGGACAATGTACAAGGAGATGGGAAATTTAGAATCTTGAAGGGAACAGATTAACCCCATGACTACGGGAACCGGGTGGACAATGTACAAGGAGATGGGAAATTTAGAATCTTGAAGGGAACAGATTAACCCCATGACTACGGGAACCGGGTGGACAATGTACAAGGAGATGGGAAATTTAGAATCTTGAAGGGAACAGATTAACCCCATGACTACGGGAACCGGGTGGACAATGTACAAGGAGATGGGAAATTTAGAATCTTGAAGGGAACAGATTAACCCCATGACTACGGGAACCGGGTGGACAATGTACAAGGAGATGGGAAATTTAGAATCTTGAAGGGAACAGATTAACCCCATGACTACGGGAACCGGGTGGACAATGTATAAGGAGATGGGAAATTTAGAATCTTGAAGGGAACAGATTAACCCCATGACTACGGGAACCGGGTGGACAATGTACAAGGAGATGGGAAATTTAGAATCTTGAAGGGAACAGATTAACCCCATGACTACGGGAACCGGGTGGACAATGTACAAGGAGATGGGAAATTTAGAATCTTGAAGGGAACAGATTAACCCCATGACTACGGGAACCGGGTGGACAATGTACAAGGAGATGGGAAATTTAGAATCTTGAAGGGAACAGATTAACCCCATGACTACGGGAACCGGGTGGACAATGTACAAGGAGATGGGAAATTTAGAATCTTGAAGGGAACAGATTAACCCCATGACTACGGGAACCGGGTGGACAATGTATAAGGAGATGGGAAATTTAGAATCTTGAAGGGAACAGATTAACCCCATGACTACGGGAACCGGGTGGACAATGTACAAGGAGATGGGAAATTTAGAATCTTGAAGGGAACAGATTAACCCCATGACTACGGGAACCGGGTGGACAATGTACAAGGAGATGGGAAATTTAGAATCTTGAAGGGAATAGGTTAAACGTAATTTCTTTTGTATGACATCATTGTGAGCTTAGCTCAGCTGCATTGTACTTTTCTAAGGCAAATAAACGGCAAAGATGTAATGCATGGGATTGATTATAGTTGTTAAAGCCATTCATTATCCATTGTGAATGGATGTGTAGAATTATAGATTACTTGCAACGGCCATTTCATTTCAATGTATTTAGATATTGACTAAAAACACAAGTAACCCCGGTAGAGTGTATTCTCCACTTATCATCAATCTATTGAAGATGATTTGGTTTCACTAGGTACCAGATCAAGTGGAGACAATTTTCATAAGAAACTAAATTTTATGTTTGGTTAAAACCTACCCCTTTGGCACAATTACCCCTTTAAATATTACTCAATAATGTATATAAATTCACTTTAATTTGTGATATTACAAATACTACAATTTCGTCTTAATTTTCCCTTTCTTAACTCGTTTACTTCACCTTTTGATATAATGCTTTAATGGCTATATACCAAAAATATATATTAAAAAGAACCGATCGACTGTTCGTATTCTTTCTTGAGGTTGTAGTTCTTATAAAAGCTACAGCGCCGGTATAGTTATTGTAAGGAGAGGGTGAGTGGTAAGAGTACAAGAAAGGAGTGAAAGTAAACGGCAGCTGGAACTGACAGGGTAACAATTTGTGAAATAACTTAAATCTACAGCACTAGATGATATGATTATTACATTCTCTTCTCAACCACTTGAATAATGAAAGGACGTACCATCTTTTTTGTAGAAGGTTATTTCCACCTGACTCTCCTCCCCCTTCTCCAGGGCGCTCCTGATCAGCCCAATCCCACTCTCGCTTGTATTCTCCCCATAAAGAAATTCACAACAACATGACTTCTGCATGAGCTCTGCTCGTGAGAAGCCTGTGAGCTCACTGAAACCGTCATTGCAGAAGATTATTGCACATCCCTCAACCTGCGCATTCCCGATTATAAAGTTACGATCTGCAAACAAAGAAAAAAAGAACAAACATAATATTATCCTTCATTTCAAAAATAAAAATAAACACTTGTTGCTATCTACCGTACTGTACATACAATCTACAAGCATCATAAACAACTAAAACCATGATGATTAAGATTTCTCTTAATATGATAATCATTTTACTATATCCTTCGCTGCAGAAGATCATTGCATATATCCCTCCATACAAAACAAAAGAATTAAGCAGTAAATGCGAAGAAAAAAAAAATCATTAGAACTATCCACATACAGTGTAATTATACACAGTGGGGTTGCATGGTCGGACTGATTGGGGGGCAAGCAACATTATTGGGAGGCACACCTAATGTATTTCTTTGTTTAAAAAAAAATGTCCCCTTATGTTTCCTGTTGTTTTGTACAAATTATTGGGGGGGGGGCACATGCCCCACATGCCCCCCCCCCCATGCCCCCGTCGCTTTGCTACTGATTATATAACTGGTGTAACAAACATTTATGAAGTTACAGTCTAAAGATGAAGACAAAATTTACTATCATGCTTTGAAAACAAATATATATATATCCTGCCATCTTCCTTGTGGGACCTTGAGGAAGAAATGTGAAAATATATCATTTGATCTCCAGATAGAAAATGGCCAACTGTGGAATATTAAGATCCCATTGCAGATTACAAGCACATATATCCCTCCACCTGCCCCTTCCCGATCAGAAACAAAATAATGAAATTACAAAATATTTGAACGTGGATAAAGAAATTGATAAAAATATGATATGTCATTTTAAAATGTATTGATTGCAACTATCTAAAGAATCTTTGCTCCATTGATCTAAAAAGATTAGAAGTGACTAAGCCATCTTTGCAGTTCTCATCTAGCACATCTCTCCATCTGCCCGTCCTTGAAACATTCAAACATAATGGATAATGAAAGAAAGGATTATTCTTTTAAATAATAATAAACCATATTTGGAGATGGAAGTCAGCAGAAGAAAAAAAATGGCAAATCTAAGGATATAATTTCAAACTGATGCATATAAATATTAACGTTACTCTTCAAGTAATTTAGATTGAGCAGTAAGAATTATATAGAAGGTATGAATTGCCATCTAACCTAATTATAAACCATCACATTTTTTTCTTCAGATTTTTAACATATCAATCCCTAATCCACTTGTAAGCACTTGCCCGCTTGCCCGGGCAAGTAAAAATTAGTGTCGGGCAAGTAAAATTTAATAAATTGTCTAGTTTGCTTGCCCTATCGGGCAAATCAATAATTGTTCTACTACGAGAGAACAATGTTATTTCGTGTAAATCTCATCTAGAAGTAAGAGGGCAAGTAAATTTTATTTTGGGGCAAGTAAAATGTCAAAATGTATGATTTTACTTGCCTGAACGGGCCAGTACAGTCCCAAAGGAAGAAGGCAGTGAGGGGTAGTCACAGGGTAAAAATGCCCCCTTTTGTCACCTCCCCCGAATTGTACCTATAATGCTAACAGATTTTGTGGTGTTGGTCGTGCTGTGAATGTGTGAGTATTTCCAGCTAATGGCACAATTAGCATCATGTGGTTACCAAGCACCTGTCAGGTGGTTACCAAGCACTTGTCAGGTGTTCTTCCCTAGACTTCAGGGGGAATTGCATCCTGGTTCATTATTATTCATGCGATACTGATCGAGGGCAGTACAACATCTTAGTTGTATTTCCTATTGCTAGCTACATTTGTTTTCTGTCATTTAACATATATGAGTACTTGGCAGGAATGTATTCCTTCAAATACCCGAGCGCTTGAATAAAGCTGCTCAGCTAAAGCCAAGGTAATTATGCTCCGAGCACTTTGAGACTTAGCTGTACACTAATAAAGCGTAATTAACATTTATTAAATATTAATTATTAATTGTGAATATACACTGTTTTAAATAATTTGATTAATTTCTACCACCTCTAACCAAAATGCTGGCATTTTTCTCACTGTTACTGAAAAGTGCATCCTGTAATTTCTAGTTGATATCCTTTTGGATGACTGAACACTGAAGGCTGCTATATTTTTCAACGGTACCACATGAAACATCAATTGATTGGCACTAACAAAAGTGGGTTACGGCCCCCGATTTTTTATAGTGCATCAGATGCGCTTAGACATGACGTTTCATGCGATACAGTTGATCGTGGTTTTAAAAACATTTTATTATTTCCATTATTAGTAATACCCAAGAGAATATGACTTGAAATGACAGGAATTGTGCATTTTACTTTAGAGAAAGTAAATATTTCAGCGTTCATTTCCCTTTTAAGATTTTTTAAAATAATAATAATAATAGACAAGCATTTATATTGCGCCATCAATCTAGAAATTCTATTCCGAGGCGCATCATACTGTACAGTATATTATTACCCTGGCTGTAGCCGAGCTGCCTGCAAGCATGGCAAGCAAACACATCAAGTAATTTAGCATCAAGCATTTCAAGGAATAAATTCCTGCCGGGTACCCATTTACTACACCTGGGTTGAGAGCAGCAATTATGGATAAAGTGTATTGCTGAAGGACACCACATGCCTCGGTTGGGAATCGAAAGGTTCACCAGGCCAGGGGTACTCTTTACTTGCAATATGAAGTTAAGTTTTATCTTTATTTACGTTATATTATCATCACCACTAACCAAAAGTCCACAACCAACAACATCATCTCCCTCACCATGATTCAACATTATTATTGACAGTGACATCATCAACACCATCTTCATCATCATCACCTTCATCGTCATTATCAACATACACAGCAGCATTGTATCATCATCATTATCATCAGAAGCATTATATCATCATCATCATCATCAAAACATCATCATCATCATCAAGACATCATCATCATCATCATCATCACCATTATCATCGTCATCATCGTCATCATCGTCATCATCGTCCTCATCATCATCATCATCATCATCATCATCATCATCATCATCATCATCATCATCATCATCATCATCATCATCATCATCATCATCATCATCATCATCATCATCATCATCATCATCATCATCATCATCATCATCATCATCATCATCATCATCATCATCATCATCATCATCATCATCATCATCATCATCATCATCATCATCATCATCATCATCATCATCATCATCATCATCATCATCATCATCATCATCATCATCATCATGATGTTATAATAATATACCCTTTATCAAAATGTTGTCACATTCATTGTAATCTTCGACGTGGGATAGCATCGCAATCAGCATACAATGATCGTGCTGGTGCTACAGCACTGAGCCCCACAGTTCTGGGGACGAATGTCCCTAGCGGCCGCCTCCGCGCGCGATGCCGCGCCGCAAAGGCTCTACAAACTCAAATCATAATTCACAAATAACTCGAATATTACTTACTTTGTCCATCAAATTTTCGAATTATGGTATCGATGAACGTGTTCTGAGGTGCAACATGGCCCCTTCGTACAGGCATCCTGAAATTATCTCATCCACCCGACATTTTATAGAAATTCCGAGATTAAAATCCACAGAAAAAAGAGAGAGGAGAAAGTGTTGTCATTGGACTCCAACGCTATTGATCTGTACACACCATTCTGCGTGTTATGTTGTGGAGCAAAGTCGTCTGCTACGGCACTACGCAATGCCATAATGCATGTAAGCATGCCGCACCATCGAACAAAGGGCTAGCGAAAGTCGTTGAGCTAGCCAAGACGGCAAGCGCGTGCACAGGGCCTACGTGCATTTATAACGGCCAGGCGCGGTGAAGATGTGAGGGGCGCAAGTTGGGTATTGATGTTGCGCTATTAACGTTTATCGATTTTGGTCTAGTCAGTGAATAATCAGATGGAGTGATGCTGCTAGCTGTTGTCTTCTGTTGAACCCTTTTAGGGCCCTTTCTCCAGGGAAGTGGAAGTTCCACTTCCCCGCTTTCACCTAGTCTCCGCATGTATATATGTGTAACCAATATTGACCTAAATATAATTGCGATGTTAATTGTATTCTAATTCGGTAAAGTAATCAATGAAAATTCAAGGAAAGAACTTTCCGCCTTCTCGGATGATCAAGCAAAAAATACTTTTCCAGATAGATAGGGTTGATTTAGGCCTACAATCATTATATGTTATCCCACTGTTATTATTTTGAAGCCTACTATTGAGAATCATGTTGACATCCATTTGCCCAGACCATCGTTACAGATGAATCAGATGATGATGATGATGATGATGATGATGATCAGATGGTGATGATGATGATGATGATGATGATGGTGATGATGATGATGATGGTGATGGTGATGATGATGATGATGATGCCGATGATGATGATGATGATGCTGATGGTGGTGGTGGTGGTATTGGTGATGATGATGATGGTGATGGTGATGATGATGATGATGATGATGATGATGATGATGATGAATGATGATGGTGATGATGATCAGATGGTGATGGTGATCAAATGGTGATGGTGATGGTGATGATGATGTTGATGACAACGATTTGTTTTGTTTTAAATATGATGTTAATTATTGAAGTTTACTTCCGTCCAAATTAGTATTTTAAATATTTCTTTGTCGCACGTATTTTGTTCAAACGTTAAAAGGGTGATAGGGGGTGATAATACTCTGAGACAGACCGTTGCACATCGTGGTGTATTATATTGATGGTGTAGGCATAATATAGTTGGAAAGGTTAGCAACTTGAACCAAAAAAACATTGCAACATGGCATTTTTCTTCGCAGTTAGTTTAGGAAAGTCCCCTAAACAATATTATACTAAAGTTCCCCCAACATATCGCTGCAGCGGTAAATGGTTTTCATTTACACAATGCTTTGCAACATGTTCAGCTAACAAGATGAAAACATTACAACAACAACACGGTTTGCATAATATGCACATTATTTATTGTTGGAATGGAAAACTTGATTTTCAACGCATTTTTGCATTTATATGCACGATGATAATTTTGTTAACGTGGAAACTCATATTTTGTAAGTGATCCAGAATGAAAGTTTTATATTTAATAGTATATTGTTTCATGATTATTATTCATGAAGGAAATCTGACATTAGATTCAATTGCGTGCCATAATATACACACAAATATAACCTGTTCTCACTGTTAAACAAATATGTTGATTTATCACCATAATTATTTTTAATGACGAAGAACGCCGGGGGAAAAGCAATATTCATGGAACATTTTAAAAGAAATTGCATGAAGACTCCAACAAACAATGAACATGACATAATGATTATATTGATTTGATTTGTAGTTTCTTTTAAACGATTTAGTTGATTTAAGGAGGCCCTATAGACATAAAATAACGAAAACCTAACAAATAAGAAACATGATATTATATATACGCATATAGGATTTGTTAATGCAATCTACTTTAGTTTGAAGTAAGGTTGTAAGAACTTACGAATAAATGAGAAAATACTTACAAAGCGATAAATTCATTACAAATTTCCCTATATACTTGTTGCTGTCATTTAAAATTATGCATACAGTCATAATCGTTATAAGTTTTTGACAACATGCAATTGTGCTATCTATACATAAGAAAAACAAAAAAGTCTAAGAGAAAAACTTGCAAATTTAAGATGAAATTTAAAAATGAAGAGGACATTATATCACATATGAGTTAATCTTTAAAAAACAGTGATTGGTGAAAGCTGTGCTCTATTTGAATTTACTATGTTTTGTAAATAAAATGAAGGAGCGTTTGAAAAATAATATAAATATGTATTTTACCATTAATGTTTAGTTTTAAAAAAGAAGATATTATTACCCACAAAAGATAAACCTAACACAATCAAAGCTGGTCAAAGAAGGATCCCCCTTCATTAGCTTTAAATTCGTTTAATTGCGTTTTAGATTTATTTTAATTTACAAGGAAAATACGAGTAAAATACAAATAAATAATTTATTGACCGTTGGGAGAAATGTCCAAACACTAATTTGCTGAATAGCATGAAAAATACAAAAGGAAATCTCGTAAATCATGCAAATTAAACCACTTTTCCCAATTTTCGATGTTGGGGGACTTAACTGAATTAAACGGAGAATACAATCCCGGTTTGCAAGTTGTTTTAGGTTATCCCCTCATATTTAGTAATTTATATCGATTGATTGGACAAATGTGAAAGTTGTTCGTGTTGTTCAATTCTCTGTTTACACACACAGAGGGAGCTCTTCTTGATTTTTTTTTTTTGCACGGACGGACTGTCAACGTCTAGATATACAAATTAGATATCCCCATGGTAGCAATGTTTGTTTTTTTCGTTTTTTTCGCCTTCTTGGCATTTATTCATTACTGCACATTTCATAGAAGCTTACAAGTCATATATTTGTTACAATTAATTACAAATTAGAAGTACATTTTTAAAGCATTTGGTAAATTATACAGTGTCTGTTTTCCTTCGTTAGAAAGATAATCATTTATCTGCATACGTGAGTAAATTTCTTTTAAGAACATAAACCATAATTTGTTTTTTCTCTCATCTTTTCCAAGATTGTTTCGGATGACTATCAATTTATAAATACTCCAAAAAGCTAACGTTAAAATATCATTAATTTTTTTGTCTGTATTTATTTTCAATAAGGTAAATGTATTAATTTATACGTGGATGTTATAAACATTTTGCACCATCTCCGTAAACTTTCTAAAGAACATGTCATTCAAGGTGCATTTTATAAAAGCGTGTTCTATATCTTCTTTACATTGACATGCATCACATGTATTCTGTGTTACAGATTTTCATTACAAATAATTTTCTTTTCACAACAATCAAATTATAAATCATTTTAAAGTTAAACTGTTTCAATTTGTTTTCCATGATATCAATAATATTCCGTTTATAAACCTGCTTCCAATTAACATCAATGGTAGCAATGTTAGTAATTCCCTTTTATCCAATGATTTAACGCCGAGATAATTATGAGGACGATTACGATTTAAAACACACATACATTTTAAAACTGTAATGACTACAACGCGTCTTATCCTTAAATTGATATTAAATGAGGGTGAATGCCTGACTATAATAGTCTTCTAATCGTTTAAAGGGATAGTTGAGTTCTGGTAAGGAGAGTACAGTTTTGGTGAAACTGAATTTTAGTAACCAAAACCTGCATCATTACATTACAAACTAATAGTTATAACTAGAAAGGAACACAAAATTATAAATGACGTAGTAAAGATCATGTTATCATTAAAAAAGAGCCGTTAAAACGTAAGAGGGCGCTCTCTAAACACTCATCGGTTTCAACCATTTTGAATAAAATATTGTGCATGTGATGTTTTGTTGAAATAGTGATTAGATAGAGAAACAACCAACAACTATTTAAATACCTATTTTGTAACTTTTTGAAAAGAGGAAGCATTTTTAAAAAATTGTTAACGGCTGGTTCAAAATTCGCTAATAAACCCGGGGCCCCAGCTTTATTACAAATTGTTATATTTATGGATATTTTAGCCGTCTCTGAACCGATTTTGATAAAAAAACAAAGATAATTGTATTATTTAAATATTATGCTCTTTCAAATTTTACACTCAGTTTTTCATTACCTCACAAAAAAAAATTAGTCCAGCGCCCTCTCTACCAAAACTCAACTAACCCTTTAATACCGGGATTAAAGATTGAAACAAATAAATTACTTCCTTTCTAAAACTTTATTTTAAATGTTTTCTGCGCATTTTTCAAGTGATATACATGACAGATGTATACACTAATCGGCTTTTGCATGTATGCGGGGCAGGGTTTGCTATTGTTACAAATTGTAACATTAATGTTTTGCTGATCCCGACATTAGCTCCTTTGACTCAATAGACATGAATCGACATGTGCACTGACCTCGTAAATCTTGACGTTTTCATGTATTTCTATCATGTAACTTGGCATCGCCGTTAAGCTATTATTTTGAAATGATAATGAATGAATCTTAAATAGCGAGCTGGAAGTCATGTGGACAATAATACTTGAGCGTAAATCGATATCGACTTAAAAACAACTAAGTGGAAACAAAATGTAACAATAACGACGTTATTCATTTTTATATGCCATACATCTTCCAGAAATACGCGATAAAAAATTTAGTTGTTAAACTTTAGTGGTCAAATATGTCTTGAAATCCGATTGCATTTCTATGATCAACTCATGTATATACAGAGGGGCGAGTTAGTAGGCCTGGGGCAAACTCTATTTTTCTAATTATTACTTTAAAATGCCACGAATCCGAGCATGCACCTTTGTAGAATGATCATGCAATCAAGAATACAAACCTGAGCACGATTCATGGTCAGATTGCCATTATTATGGATTCTTTCTCTCGCATTTCAAATAAAATTCTCCCCGGCTTGATGGCGGATCAGGGGAGGGGGGGGGGGGGGGCGTGTGAATAATGTGTTATATGTATTTCTTAGTTAATTCTGTGCCACTTCCCGCCAGGAACTCCCCCAAATGGACATGGCCCTGGGAAGCGGTATTTTTCAGGGGGTTGTTATATTGTATATCATTATACTTCGTTTACGAAATTGTCACACATTCGACAGCCACAAATGACGCTTTTTAAAAAAAAAATTTAAAAACTTTCTTTCACAAAATCCTATAACATGTATCCCTGGCACGCGACCCAATAATACTTGCGACACTCGATACCGGCGCGGTGCGTGGTAACCAGCTGATAGTACATGGGTCTGGTGGGACTTTGAACTTTCCCGGATGGCTAGTCAGCTCATGTGTGTGCGTGCCATGCAAAGCTTGCAATATGCCAATCTATGTGTACAGTGATGATTGCAAGTTTTTGTGTGTTAATAATGGAAAGCAGATTGCTGGTCTATATCGCCCATGGTCAGCGTTTTGCACTATGAAGTTTTGTGACCAGAGTGAATTCGTCTCACAATCGTAAGTGATAAACCATTCCTCAATGATTGATTCAAAAGAATTTGTGATTTACTGGTTGATTGATTCATTATCACAAGTCATGAGTGATGCCAATAGTATGTAGCATACCAACTACTAAGCTACTTAAATACAAGTAGAAACGACTGAAACGTATTTATAAGATCATGGTGGTCTCCGTCTATTGAACTTTGCTAAAGCTAAAGAGAAGAGAAACGAAGAGAGAAGGTGTGAGGATGATAAATGTCATGCCATGTAGGCTGATCGTCACCAGCTAATGAAAGAACACGAACATCGAAGTGACATTACCTTTTCCCATAATTATGTAACGCATTATCATATAAACCGAAGTTAGTAACCAATCGTAACAACTATACGACTTGTAAATTTATATGAAATGTGCAGTAATGAATAAATGCCGAGGAGAAAGAAAGACAAAAATCATGCGTATGCCACAAAACTTTGTCATCCAATCGCAAATTAAAAAAATAATATCCTCTAGAAAGTGATAAAATAAGCTCACCACCTGACCATTAAACCTCCTATGTATAGGTTAGGCCTATATAGATTTTCCCGCCCATTTTCGTCACCTCTTCATTCTATTTTTAAAATTTGCTTTCAATTCCAACGGCCTTCCAAATAGGCCTTTATATAGGACACGATCATTTGGACACTATTCTTCCCGCCCTTCACTGGTAAGGGGGTCAGGGCGGATCCAGGGGGTGGGCCGGGGGGGGGGGGGTGGGGGGGGGAAGTCAGCAAATAAACGAAACAATTCTGCTGATTTTTTTCTTCTGGCTTGTCAGAACAATTTGAAGTAAAAGGGCACTCCAAATAGAGATCCATCAAAGCAAGGGTAAGATTATGTTGAGAACCTTTTGCCCCCATCTTGAAAATGATCCTTCTACATCAAGCGCATCATTTACAGATCCACCTAACCATACAAAAACACGCCAGAAACAAAAGTTCCACTAGGAGATACACATGGGATCAACAGCGTGTGTTTTAGTGTGTCCACGGGCATATGATCTCGGGGGATAGGGGGGGGGTGGGGGGGAGGGGGTACTCAAGTATATATTGGGTATACGGGGATGTGCCGCTGGGAAGGGTGACTTTTTCAAGAAAGATCCTTAGACATGGGTCCCATTTTCATTAAAAAAACCTTAGACATTGGTGCCTTTTTTCATTTATTCCTTTTCGTCTTTTCTCCCTAATTTTCTCCGGGATTTGGGGATTTGCCGTTGTGAAATTGCTAAAATTTTCAAGCTCGCTCCGCTCGCTAGCATACATAATATTTCACAACCTGTTTATATAACCCTTCATAACGCCATATCATAAGCAATACAAACGAATAACCCATACAATTATAATGAAACAAATGGCAATTTTCCGCTGTTAAATGGCAAAAATGTTCAAGCTCGCTCCGCTCGCTCACATACATAATATTTCACAACCTAGGGTGTTTATAATTGCCAATGTTCCCTGGTGTAGGAGGGGGGACACCCCCCTCCCAAACCAGTGGTGGGGGGGGGGGGTTAGGGGGTTTAACCCCCACCCCCCCCCCCCCCCTTGGGCTGCCAAGTGTAAATGTATCAGTGAAAAAAATGAACAAAAAGTGACAACAAATCACTTACGGGGGTTCAAAATAGCAAAAAAAAGTCGCCGCTTCGTGGCTCGTCGACAAAAGTGAAAAAAGGGTGAACAAAATTCGCTTTTTAATACGGGGGTTCAAAATAGCAAAAAAAGTCGCCACTTTGCGGCTCGTGGACGAAAGTGAAAAAAAGGTGAACAAAATCGCTTACAAAAATAGCAAAAAAAAATCGCCGCTTCGCGGCTCGTGGACGAAAGTGAAAAAAATGTGAAACAAAATCACTTACGGGGGTTTAAAATAGCCAAAAAAAGTCGACAAAATTTTAAAAAGGTGAAACAAAATCGCGTACGGGGGTTCAAATTAGCAAAAAAAAAGTCGCCGCTTCGCAGCTCGTGGACGAAAGTGAAAGAAAGGTGAAAAAATCGCTTACGGGGGTTCAAAATAGCAAAAAAAATTCTCGTGGACGATGCTCTGCAATGATTTCTTTAATTAAGTATTATCAAATTTCCTTCAAGGTGCCCACTTGGCGACTTAACCACATATCTCAGGGGATCGCTCCTATTCGGGCAAGTTTGCTCTAGATCGCTAGGCCCAGATCGTGGGCACTAGGCTTAAGAAACACAGGGGAAACACCCCGCCTCGACGATTCAAATGTTTGCTAGATGTCAAATTCGGTTGTGATGTTGAGTGCCTTTGTTCGACGCATTTATGTATCAGCATCAGGTACTGAAGTGAAGGGCACGAATAATCTTTTTTTATGAGTATGAAGCACTTGGCGTCTGTCTGAAGTTCATTGTCATTTTAAAAGTTTGTTGTATGCATTGACATGCTCAGAATCGGACCTCAGGCGACCAGAGAGGACCAAGTTGATGCCTTGGTCGGTCAAGCGCTAATTTGTTGGTCGCTATACACAGGTGTATACGTGCGTCGGGACCCAAATGGGGTGGTCTCTGGTCGCGTTAGGCAGGTGGTCGCATTACGCAGGTCGCTTAACACATGATTTTCAAGGGAGGATCGGAGAGCGGTCGTTATGAGCAGGTGGTCGCTATAGACAGGTGGTCGCATTAGCAGGTTTGACTGTATTTCTGATGAATAGGCGATGTTTCCCATTTGGTATACGCTCGTGGTCCTAGCGGTGAACTTGATATAATTGATTTTGACATTTTCCCCTATGCCCCAAATCCCCCCAAGGCCCCAAATAATGGCATGGGGGTTGACGCCGAACAGCACGAATAGTGCTTTAAAACAATGTGAGTAGGAGGTACTGGTGTTATTTATTCATTTTTAATTTGGGGTTCGGCGCACCTGCCTGTGCAGTAGATTGTGCGGTTCAGAAAGTTATTAAAGGGATCTAGTAACTTTGTTGACCAGTGCAAAAAGTGATGAGTGATTAATCAAAATGTGTATTGGTGTGATCTAATATGTCCACAAAGTAATGTGTGAAAATTTCACGTTAATTGGATGTTTTGGGCTGAGATATGAGTACAAAAGCATAGTGATATTCACTAACACATTGCACTTACTTTAATAATAATAATAATAATAATAATAATATAGGATATTTATATTGCGCAATATCCACCTAATATAAGGTGCTCAAAGCGCTCATTATTATCCCTGGTCATTTGGTACAGTTCAGACCCGCACAATGATATTGTATACACATTCTCAACTCCCCGGGGGGAGCATACTAGCGGGCAACCCTATGGGTGCGCCAAGCTAATTTTCACCAGACCAGGTACCCATGTATACACCTGGATTAAATGCCTTGCTGAAGGACAAAGGCAGTGGGCAGGGTTCGAACTGGGGGTCTCACGATCAGAAAGCACGCGCTCTACCGATCTTGCCACACCACTCCACGGATTAAATTATCCCGTAGACAATTTCATACAGACACACTTCAATCGTAAATATCCTTTGAACGAAATGGAAATTTGAAAAACCGAAATCTGTCCCGTACTTTTATTGTTAATAAGAACCACTATAGAGTTCCAAGTAAGTTTTGAGGATTTTGACAATGTAGGTGCTGTGGCATGATTTGATGTAATCAGAAATAACCGACCTGTATGTCATGGGGATACTTTTATATCGGCGCAATCAACGGAATAAAGAAACGGATTTTTCGGTCTGCTAGATGGGATGAGGCCCATGGACGCTAACTCATGCATGTGGTCCCGAGTTCAAAACCAATCGACGATATTCAGCAAGAAATTTCATTCACATTGCTGCTCTCTACCAAGAAGACTGAGTATACCTCGGTCTGGTTTCAATTAGCCTCTTGCGACAATATGGTTGCTCATGTGCTCCCTGGTGAGTTGAGAAGGTGCAACAGATTTATTGTGCAGGTTTAAAATGTGCCCAGATGACCAGTGGCCATATAAATGACCATTGATATAAAAAAAAACATCACAAATGCATGGATAAACCATAAACACGTCTCTAGAAGAAAATATAATATTGTACATTTGGCTTATATATAGGGATTCCATGTACTCTCACGTGTACGTAATGTACTATTTAATATTTTCATGGTATATTTATTGTTTTTTTTAATAATGTATACTGAATAAATGTGTACATTTTTAGGTTATACGAAAGATGATTTCCCATGACTATACTTAACGATCAACGGTGCCTGTGTTTGTATGTAAAAAATAAATGATTGAATGAACGAACGAACGAACGAACGAACGAACGAACGAACGAACGAACGAACGAACGAACGAACGAACGAACGAACGAACGAACTAACTAACTAACTAACTAACTAACTAACTAACTAACTAACTAACTAACTAACTAACTAACTAACTAACTAACTAACTAACTAACTAACTAACTAACTAACTAACTAACTAACTAACTAACTAACTAACTAACTAACTAACTAACTAACTAACTAACTAACTAACTAACTAACTAACTAACTAACTAACTAACTAACTAACTAACTAACTAACTAACTAACTAACTAACTAACTAACTAACTAACTAACTAACTAACTAACTAACTCACGAACTCGGTTCCGGGAGCTAGGACATCTGCTCCACAAATGTTCAGGAATTTGTTTACTCCTACTAACATTTTGGCATAACTATGACAACACAATTAAATTAAAATAATCTTCCGATTTTTTGCAAGACATAATCGGTACATTATTTTGTCGGTACTTCAAAACTTCATGGGCATGAAATGATTTAATTTATAATGTTTGCCCGATTCCTATGACTATACAATATACAATATTATACAATATTATTGTATTTTATCTGTTTTAGATGTACATCAGGAACAAATATTATACTTTCCGTTTGTTATCTTGTTATTTTGAACGCGTAGTAGCGGAACATGGTATTTTACAAAGTAAAAACAAATTGCCAAACATTTCTAAAAACCAAATCGGTGGTTCGTCAGTGGGTTCGATCAATACGGAGCCTCTTCTACGCGAAAAGAGCGCCATCTGTACTAGCGAGAATTCATTGGGCAAATGCATTGATCACTGGGCCGTGGAGATGCTACTAATGTGGGCTGCGCTGAGGCTGAGCTGGGACAAGGTGGTGGAGTGTGTATGCGACCAATACGTTACGGAACTGGATGCGAAATGTCAAGTTGCTGTCGTCTTTCTATCTCCCTCCACTGATATGTTCACTTTCTAGTCATAGAATTATGACGTGAAATTTGAATTAGGTAGCGATTAGCAGCACACTTCGTAATTTATTTGATTTCGCGATCTAGAACGCCGCAAAGACATTGAAAGAGCTTGTTTTTGTGCGACATTCAGGGACCGCATCACCGGTATTGGCATCAGGTTTCACAGGGCGTGTAGTAAGGGCTGATCTGACCGCATCGATCCAGGCGATTCCACTGTAGTTTTGTATAGCTCGTCGTCTGCTACAGCATTGAGTATCATTGCCGACGTGTAGGATTATTCTTTGCGACATCCCTTGACTAATTTTTGAGAGGTGTGAAATTTTCTCGTCTGACTGAGGAATAAGATGGATTCACCAAAAAATGGACCGACAGAAACAACACACATTGTTACTGCCCAGCAGCAGGTAATTTGATTAATTTGAAATAATATAATGATGTCGATGATGATAATGATGATGATGATGATGATGATGATGATGATGATGATGATGATGATGATGATGAAAATGATGATGACGATGAAGATGATGATGATGATGATGATGATGATGATGAAAATGATGATGACGATGAAGATGATGATGATGATGATGATGATGATGATGATGATGATGATGATGATGATGATGATGATGAAGATGATGATAATGATGATGATGAAGAAGGTGATGGTGATGATAATTGTAATACTAATTATATTAATTATGCTAAAACTAGAACATCAATGATACTTTTATAATAATAATAATATAATTTAATAATTGTAATGGTGGCTATTTATAAACTGCACATTTATTTTTTACATTTTGTATTTTTATACATTTTAAGCAATTAAGGGGATGTCAGTTCAATGAAATTAAATTGTCACTTTTTAAAATCAGTATAAGAAATGCAAAAATTATACAATTTGATGTAAAATGTGCATCAGGATCACTTGTGTAAGATAAAAGCTTGACTGAATAAAAATGTGAGAATTTAATAAACAGACGACTGACGAGATTATTGGAGTCAAAAGGAGGCCTAAGCTTTTGAGTTTTGACACAGGGCGATGAATATAGACAAGTGAAACATATCACTGCACAAAAAGAAAAAGAGAACTTGGAATTGATAGATCTAGAGAATGCAAAAAAAAAAACAATACAAAAATCATGCATTCATTGTATGAAGAAAAAACCCCAAAAGGAACTGTGGAGTGATCTGTGGTGTGATCAGGAGGGATGAAAATATGAGAATATTATGGTGGTTTATAATCAAGGAATGATATATGCATGCCAATTTTTACCAAGGAACTCACATTGGTTAAATGTTATCAGAGACTTTTGTTGTGTCAGTAATTCAGAGCCAGTCAAAGGAGATATAAAATCTAAGTACTGCACAAAATAAAATCATGTTAAATGCTATATTAGGCCAAATAAAAAAAAAAAACATGTTTAGCGTCCCCGCCCGCTTCCTTTTTTGAGGCCGCCTGCTTTTTCTTTTTTTTGTTTTTTTTGTGAAAAATCCGAAAAAAAAAAAAGAAAAAAAAAATGTAAATTTCGTGATTTTTTTTGGGGGAAAAAATGATTTTGAAAAAGATCGTACTTTTAATATAGACTCATTCGTTATTTTGGATAAATGGGTCAGTCGGCCATTTTGAAAAAAGTCGGCCATTTAAAAAAAAAAAAAAAAAAAAAAAAAAAGGGCCTCCTCCTTCCTTTTTTCAAAAGAGCAGGACGCTAAACTTTTTTTTTTTTTTTTTATTTGGCCTTATATCCCTTCTATGAATATTCATGAGTATTCTAGAAACGTGATTGGTCAATTGGGGCTCTGACAATAAAAATTATTGTCACTATCAATCTGAAAATCGGAGAATAGTTTTCACTTTTTTTGCCCATAGCATGAAAATTACGTCATATACCCGGGTGATCATATTGCTCATAGAGATGCGTGTTATAAGCTTCTCTGCGAGCGGAGGTCTTGTTTTAGCTTGCGAAAAATATGCTCGACGAGATTTCCCAAAGAGTAATTTAAAAAGAAATACAAATATTTTCATACATGATTATCAATAAGTTCCAAAGAATATTCTATTCTGCATTTCATGTATAACATGGCGGTATTCGAAGGGATATAAAACAAATACCAAGCTTTTAGTTCAAAAGTATACTGAGTGGAAATTATATCTGAGGAGGGACTGGCATAGTTACTATTTTTTCCGAGGGGCGGCTTGGTATATTTGTATACTATCCTTCCATTGCTTCTATACATGGAATTCACTGTTTTGTACAAGTGATTGGTATATGAGTGCACAACTTATAGCTAATCATGCATAGCACAGTCATTCAGTATGATCACTAAGTCTGTATTTTCTCTTTTCAAAACACATTGAAAAAAAGGAAAAGCTGTACTAAGGAGAGACAAGTGTTCTATGGTTTGTGCGTAGCGTGTGTTCACTGATTACATGGGGTGCATGCCCCTTCTTTAGGGACTCTGGGCATTCTGTCAATGTATGTACTGTATTCTTATATTTTGTTATTTTCGTTATCGGAGCTACATGGTTATTTGCTCTGCATGTATAAAACTCTCACAAACTTCAAATTGTTGCTTTTATTGCCAACAGTTTTACAAGAATATCCTGCATTGTTTATTTATGTAAAGACACTCTCATGAGAGTCAATTTAGGGCCTCCATTTTTTATCCTAGTAGAATCTTCTTCTGAGGCAATTGCCCAAGCCGAAATCATACAAATTAACGTGATTAGTGCACCCGACAAAGATAGCAAAATCCTACTAGATGCTGATATGATGATACGGGTGCGCTTCGTTATTCCGAAGGTTCGTTATTCCGAAGGTTCTTTATTCCGAAGGTTCGTTATTCCGAACACGCAAATTTCGTATACCTGGGTGTTCGTTAATCCTAAAATGAAATAGGGTTCGTTAATCCGAACATTTGTTGCATTATTCCGAAGGTTCGTTATTCCGAGGGTTCGTTATTCCGAAGGTTCGCTATTCCTAAAATGAAATCGGGTTCGTTATTCCGAAGGTTCGTTAGTCCGAAAATAAAATCGGGTTCGTTATTCCGAAGGTTCGTTATTCCGAAGGTTCGTTATTCCGAAGGTCCGTTATTCCGAGGGTTCGTTATTCCGAAGGTTCGCTATTCCTAAAATGAAATCGGGTTCGTTAATCCGAAAATGAATTTGGGTTTGTTATAATGATATATTTTCATATAAAGATATAAAATAAACTTAAATGTTTGATTGGTCTGGCCAAGGGAGGGAAAGAGGGAGGGGTATGCGTAATGCAGGCTGTAAATTAAATAAACAAAACACAATTTATAGTATTATAACAAACCCGATTTTAATTTTCGGATTAACGAACCCTATTTTATTTTCGGACTAATGAACCTTCGGAATAATGAACCTGATTTGTTTTCGGATAAACGAACCTTCGGAATAACGAACCCCATTTCGTTTTAGGAATAGCGAACCTTCGGAATAACGAACCATTGGAATAACGAACTTTCGGAATAACGAACCTTCGGAATAACTGAACCTTCGGAATAACGAACCTGCGGAATAACGGACTGTAACCGATGATACAACTGTACAATGAATTGTTACATGAGAGTGATTAGGTGCTTGCTTTTTTTTGTTATTTCATTTTGTTTTTAATTCATCACTTTATTGCACATTTAAAAAACATGAACCATTAGGTAATTCTATCGCTAGACGAATACCGCTCCTGGAGGGCTGAGGAGCGGTAGTGATTTTTGAGCACTCAAGTCTGCCAACTGAGATATGAGCAGAGCAGAGAGGGCAGGAACCAGGGCAGTTAATCTCTCTGGGGCTTGAGGGAAGTAAACACAGCATGGGATTGCTGACAGTAGTAATAAACTGATAAAAATGTGGTGATACAGAAACAAAAATGATAAAATTGATCACCATGATGGTGGAAGACAAGCTAATGGGACAATCACGTCATGAAAGGAAGCAGAATATATACAGGTCCAGGTCATGCCATATTACTGGACACGCAGGACAGAATAGTTACAAAGAGAACACAATCTGCAGTTTTTATCACATGATGATGGTGTTCATGTGATATGCCTTGTACAATATAATGGATGATTCTGACTGTTTTCTGTTAATTGCTTTATAAAACTATTCTTTGGCTTTAAAGGCTCATCTGTATTTATAAAATTAAAGAAGTTTCAAACTAAACCCAGGTCCATGGAAAATATAGCAAAAACATTTGAATAATTTTCCCAAATTTGGCAGGTTGCAAAAATAAAAAAAGCATTTTAAAAGTAATCATACAATAATTCAGAGAACTTCAATTTTTCTCTTTTATACCTTTTTGGCCCCTTTTAGCTGAACATGTAGGAAGCAAGGGATGGGGGGCTGGCTTCAGTAGTCATCATAATATACAGACCCGGTCCTTGGGGTCACTGGCGTAAATCTGTTCGGAAAGCACAATGCATTGGGGGGTCGAGCAATTGTTCACAAACCGTTTGTGAACAATTGCTCGACCCCCCAATGCATTGTGTTTTCCGGACAGATTTACGCCAGTGCTTGGGGTAGTTATTTATGCCATTATTGATTACTACTCTGTATGCATGGGCTCATGATGCACACTGTATATTTCATAATCTCAATCTATTTATTACAGGCTGGGTGTGTGTGTGTGAGTGTGTTTTGGAATGAGTTTTTGTCTGTATGTTTGCACTTTCATTCGTGCATGCATGTCTTTTGTGCAAGCACTGTATTGGTATAAGTGTAAATGTGTGTGTGGACAAGTGTGTTTGTAATGATGTTCACATTCATTTATTGTCATGTTTTAAAAACCCAAAATGTGGTTTTACTGGTTTAAGACTTTTAAAGTTAATAACTATCTTTAAAAATAATGTATTAAAAGCATTATAGAACAATTACAAATTTAATATCTGTTTATTATATACACATGTATGCCTGTGTTTGATATTTGTATGTGTGTGTGTGCGTGTGTGTGTGTGTTTGTGTGTGAGCAAGTTTGTGCAGGTGTTGTTATCACTTCTTGTCAAATGAGGTCTGATTAACATGCCATATGCAGGTTTCTATTGTAATTACAAACAGGGAAAAAAGAGAGACACAGGAAATATAATTTGGGATATATTACCATCGCATTGACATATCAAGCAATTGAAACCATAACTACAAACAATTATTCCCATATTTTCTAATTATCATCAACTATTTTGCCAGGTGATACAGAGAAAAGATCTGAAAGGCTTCAATAAATGTGCATTAGTTTGCAAGAATGAGCAATTCTTTATTTATTGTCAAAACGTGTGCAAATTCTCACTTTAAAGAGTCACAATGGATGAACAGGTAATATTTTAGTTACACTTGACCTTTGACATTGAGCCTTGGGCTATAAAGCACAATGGTATTAACATCATAATATGTTAACAAACAATTGCTCTTTTGATTCTCAAACTAAAAGTGTGTGTTTGTTGTTATTGTGCATTGTCATATTTTATCACCCGAATGCATTTCCATTTTGGATCAATGGCATTCATGGCTAGAACATTATTTTTGAGGAATAATAGGTAATATCAGAACGAATTCCTCCATTGAAGCGAAGAAGTGTACGCTTTCAGTAAAAAAAAGCTAATTAAAATAACCTTTGGGCTTTGGGTGATAAACACCCACCATATCAACTCTTTACAAACTCCGGAAACATTTTCTTTATTGTCATGTGCTAAATGGGGAATATGCACGATGTACAATGAAGTCATCTAAATCAGCAATATGCAACTTGGTAGACGTATGAGAAAAACTGTTGTATGGATTTTAGTGAGTGTAAGAACAAGTTTTTTTT
The DNA here is from genome assembly GCA_037951105.1 of Echinarachnius parma. Classification (NCBI taxonomy): domain Eukaryota; kingdom Metazoa; phylum Echinodermata; class Echinoidea; order Clypeasteroida; family Echinarachniidae; genus Echinarachnius; species Echinarachnius parma. The sequence goes on from JBAMJV010000025.1 coordinate 250,050, forward strand.
TTTTTAGCAATGTATATATATATATTCCTCTGTTTTTTAAAAATTTGTGGGGGGAAAAGGCATTTTGGCTCCTGAAATGCCCAAAAGAGCCCCATAAATGTGCATGGTGTTCAATGCAAAACATGTTTACACCTGTAGGCAGGCTTGGAAAGTAGCCCATGAAAAATTAAATTTCCCTGATTATGTGAGACTGTGCATTGCCATGATTGCAGTACTGCTGTATGTGAGGCAGGACCGCAGGAGACTATTATACAGTATATGTCTACATGTAATCCACCAAAATCTATTTAAAGGGAAATTTTCCCCATCATCTATTTACCTTTGATTAATTTCTCTATACATTAAAACATTTTTTCATGCAAACATGTCCAATGTTTGCCCTCTGAACAAAGGAGGGGCATCATTCAAAGTCAATCGCTGTATGGGCTAATCCCATTCATCGCGTATAGCATGGAGGCTGCCATAATATTTTTTGAAACCCGGATTTTGAATTGTTCGCGCCGGCATGCTACGTCAAACCCGAACAAACAAGCTCCGCCTCTTTTTGTTAGCTCTCGCAGCTCGCGGGGTTTGTGCACAAACATAAGGCAAAACGTGAGCCAACAAAATGAGTAGTTCGGGTTTGACGTCACATTTTAGAGCGATCCGAGTTTCATAAACATCAATGGCAGCCTCCTTGGTGTTCGCGATGAATGGGATTATCCCGTACAGCGAGTGACTTTGAATGATGCTCATCCCTTGCTCAAAAGGCCAATGTTGGTCGTATTTGCATGAAATTGTGTTTTAATGTTTAGAGAACATAATCAAAGGTGGTTATATGTTGGGGAAAATGTCCCTTTAAACAGCTTTGTAGCTATCCAGGCATGCAGTCTCACTTGGCAGACCATCCATCATGGTTTGAACACTCTCATGATAATCTGGCCATGAATAGGACAGTTTGATTATGCTCCTAAGGTTTAATTTGTGTCACCCGATCCATCATTGCAAATGGAATAATCCATGAAAAGTAAGACGAGCCATAGTGTATTCTTTGGTAACTTGCCCATTGGTATACACCCAGTTGGTCCAAACTATCCAAACTATACCCATACTGTTGTGTAGGATGTGCATTGACAATTCATGAGTGCCGAATCTCAGAGCATATAGCACCTATGTGTTGTGTATGCACTCTTCGCATCTATGAAATTACACTACCAAATACTGAAATTATAGATAAAAAACCCCCACAAATTCACCAGCTAGGGTTCAGTGCACAATATGAATATTCACACTTTCGTGACTTTGAATTCAGCCACTTTTTGATTAAAAATAAGAATATCAAATCACGGTCGCGTGCATGTATTTCTGATGCTCATTGAATGCACATGCATACGCCATGGACGTCATTCCTTATGTAATACCTATTGTTCAGCGGGGGATGAATGAATAGATCACCCCCCCCCCCCCTGAACAATATGTATCAATTACAGATCGACGCCCATGGCATAGGCGGTACCGTTCAGTGGATCTCAGCTGCGAAACCGAGCTTGCAGTGGTACCATTCAGTGGTACCGTACTGGTGAGACCAACGATCAATGGTTGGGATGGACAAAACACAGGGTGAGACAGATATTTGTGCGTAAATATAGGCATAAAGGCGGCGACGTATTTGTCTTCCCGGGGCAATACCGTCACTACTGCAGCGTGGTTACTCGCCTCGACCAGGCTGCTTCTCAAGGCCAATTATCGCAGAGATTTAGCTAATTTTAATGGTTTACAAAAGCCACGCACCGCGACCTTAACGCGCGATCGGTAGGCGAAGATGGCGTCCTCGTTTGATATTATAGATTTAGGGGCATATGATTAGGAGTCGGGATTATGACTTAAGGTTAGGGGTTTGGATTAGGGTTAGGGTTGGGAGTTAAGTTGGGGAAAGTTTCAGGCATCACATAATAGACCAAATGGGTATAGACCTAGGCCCCGTTGCAGAAAGAGATATACAATTGATTGTAAGTTATAATTAATTCTAAGTCAGAACATTTGCGCATTTCAACCCATCAGATTTGCGTGATCTTTAGTTGCTTAATATGAATATATACCTGATCTAGTCCCCACTGTTATATCCAGTGAAAACACACAAAGAGGAGGGGGGCATCTTTGCCCCCGGACTGCCAAAAAGGCCCCCCTGAAATTCCCAATGCAAAATAAAGTTGAGTGTACTATTTCAGTACATGTAGCCTTTGCAGAAAGTTAATTTCCCCCTTGATTGTATGATTCTATCATGACATCACCATTTTAGTACTGCAATAGGAACTTGGCGAATAGCAGAGAGTGCTGTGCATCCAAGGAAAGTAGTAGGGAGGCCATCGTTAAAAGTTCTGCGATATGTGCAAAGTATTGGGGTTGGTGGGAAAATTATGTTAGTTTAATTGTGACAGTGATACCAAGCACCTTTATATGTTGTCGTAAATCAGACAAGCGGTGCTATCTTGCAAACACATTGCTCATGTTGCGTAATACACATTGGCTCATTGTTATGAAGTGCACGCAAACTAGCGTAGTTCAAAATGGGTACCCGCGGTGTAGCATCCCCATGCTTAATGATCTTTGATACATGAAAAAGGTCATTGATCAGAGATAGCCAGATGGAATGATTATCTTCATGATTGATGAAAACATGCTGCACAGGATGTTGTCTTTGTTCAGTTGAGAATGCAGTGTACACATTTTTATTCAAGTGGAGCTATAATGTTATGCAGTGTATTAAAGTGCTCAATCTTTGAGCCCAGTCAAGATGAAAATTAATTAAGAATTAAGATGCAAATTGATATTGCGAACAAATACAGTGTCACCGTTATAACCAATAATCTTGGATGCATGACGATGAGTGAAGTGGGATTATTACTGAGTATGAGAGCAGTCAAGTTTTTAAAGTCATTCATTAACTTTGTCAAATTCAACCAAAATCACTAAGAGCTCATACATGCCACTTGTTCCTGGTTGTTTGGCTTATGGTAACAGAAGAATGGAATGGGTTTAGATTTTAAATGTCTCCCAAACATTTCAGAATGCTTTCCAATTGTAGTCAAAGTCACTGGGCAGAATGTGATATAATCTGACATCATTTTTTCACTAGGTAAAATGTTTTATTTTCTATCACGCTTCAACCAGAAAAATCTAACCATGACATTGCAATTATCACTTATGAAGTCAATGAATTATCGGGTACTCATGTTAAATGTGTGACTCGATCTGCAGAAGCCTAACCAAATTAAGCACAGGACACAGTATTGAGAGCACTTTAAATATCCTGGCTAAATGACATTACCATATATTGATTAGTGCAGCATGTGTGAGTGTAAGGATGCAGGTTAGAGCAATCAATGGGAAACTATTGATTATGTTTTCCTGCGCAGCTAACTTGTACATGCTGCTTGTACACCAATATTGGGACTAGTCTGTACAATATAAAAGAACATATTGTAAACATGGACGACTGGTCATTTTTTGTTGTTACACATTCTGACAAATTAAATATTACCCATATACATGTATATGATGGTAACTTTGTTAGTGTCCCTAAATACCAAACATAACTTTCTAGCATCTGTCATTAGTTTTGGCAGCATTGCATTTTTTGTATTAGTCAAAGCACCACACATACAAAATTACTCTGGCGCAGGAGGGTAAATATTTCCTTGCAAGGAAAGGTTTAATGTTGATAATGCATGTGAATTTATTTGTATTCAAGGTTAAATCATTTTCACCAAAATATATATTATAATGAAATGTTTTGATTTCAATGGGTAACAGAAATAATTTATTTAAAACTTAAATGTACACACACTGATGCAGTATAAAAAACAGAAGGAAAAAGATATTGATAGTTTGATACTGTCAGAACCATACTTTTTACTTGTTAAAACCCGAAGTTAATAACTATAATATTAGTAATATTCTATCATAAATCTACATGATTGTGTGTGGTTGAGGGTAAACCAGATTATTTCCCACTCATATTCAGACCAAGCTATATGATGAACCTCAACTGAAATGAATTGTAACATAATGCTTTGAACAGCATATTTACCATCAGTCATCCTTATTACCTACAAATTGAAATGTAATGCTCAACATATTTAACTTTGGTGGTCATCTGATACAAAGTAGCTTCTGAAATGAAATTGCGCCCGAACCAACAGAGCAGCAGCAGCTGGTTGGCCTTAATGTATAATTTCCTATATGCCAGCGTACACTATGGGCATATTATGTTTGAAAGGCTGCTTCAATATTCCCCCATTTACAGCTACATGAAGACACAGATAGGAAGCACAGTGAGTAGCGAAATGGCCTCAATATTCTCGCACTACAGCCACACACGAATACATTGTGAATGGGAAAACTATCTTGGAGATGGTCCTCATCAGATAATGTTACTCACGATGAGATATTCTACCCACATCCCAACTAATTTCTGCATTCTCCACCCTCAATCTTAGAAGTAACATCCAAAATACCATGTCAGTGTTTTTATTGTCTTATCTCTACTCTACACATACACAAGTGTATCCACACTTTCATGAGCAGAGGAAAACAATTATGCTAGCACATTCCCCTAGCTGACAGATTCTGCCCCTTACACTAGGTACATTGGGTGATTTCAAGTATGGTGTTTAAGGCCGGTGTTAGTGTTTATTACACACAAGCACCAGTTTGATAAACACTAACACCAGCCCTAAACACCATACTTGAAATCACCCCATTGTACATGTATCTAGCCATCTCTTTATTACAACATGCCAACTAAATTATCAGTTTGCCATCCTCAGTATAAAGTATCTACATCCCATGCAATCATTAAAGCATTGTGTCATCTGTCTTCTCTACTTTAAAAGATGCATTTCCCACTCTTCAGGGCAGAGAAGCAAATTATACTTGAATGTACACATAGATTACTGATTCTATGCTTACACTGGGTATGTATCTATCCATCTCCCCTTTACCGCATCCCAACTAATTTCTGCATTCTCCATGCTCAATCTGACGAACATCCCAACTCCTATGCGAGTGTTATGTCTTGTAGCTACTGTACTACCAAGGAGGTTCCTTGGTACTACTAAACAAGTGCATCCACGCTTTCAGGAACAGAGGAATACATTTATGCTAGCACATAATATATGACAGATTCTGCCCCTTACACTGGGTATTTGTATCTATCCATCTACCCTTTACCACTTCCCAGATATTTTCTGTGTTTTCCATCCTCAATCTGACTATTAAGATCTGTTCTACCCTGTGAGTCGTAAGGTCTTCTATCTACTCTACTACTTAACATCCTCAATCTGACTATTAAGATCTGTTCTACCCTGTGAGTCGTAAGGTCTTCTATCTACTCTACTACTTAACATCCTCAATCTGACTATTAAGATCTGTTCTACCCTGTGAGTCTAAGGTCTTCTATCTACTCTACTACTTAACATCCTCAATCTGACTATTAAGATCTGTTCTACCCTGTGAGTCTAAGGTCTTCTATCTACTCTACTACTTAACATCCTCAATCTGACTATTAAGATCTGTTCTACCCTGTGAGTCGTAAGGTCTTCTATCTACTCTACTACTTAACATCCTCAATCTGACTATTAAGATCTGTTCTACCCTGTGAGTCGTAAGGTCTTCTATCTACTCTACTACTTAACATCCTCAATCTGACTATTAAGATCTGTTCTACCCTGTGAGTCGTAAGGTCTTCTATCTACTCTACTACTTAACAAGTGGAGCCGTGCTTTCAGGGACCAAACAAGCAATTAGTCATGCATTGTCAATATACTCTACTACATCTGCCCTTTCCGAGTGCAGGAGCAAGTGCATTCACATAGATGGCGGGCCCTTATTCTTAAAACCATACTAGATTTATAATAGTTCCATTCTAAGAATTTTAGATGCAATGGCTAAGTAATCGACACAAAGTTTTACTGGTCACTAGCAATTTGTTTTCCACGACTGCCTCCTCAATTAAATCTACTTCCACCTAGATGTATTTGATCTATTCCGTGGATTCCAGAATCTACATTTACTTCATATCCTAAAAAATATACCCACACATGCAAAACTGGGCAGTATTTACACATCTCATGTAGATGACAAAATCTGCCCACCTTTATTATCATCACTGCCTTTTCAATTGAATCTACACGTACATCCATCCAAGTATAATATAGATTTCATCTACTCAAAAACCATGCATGCAGAACTAAAGATCGCGAATGTAAGCACAATTTTGCATAGTAGCCCCAACCACTTTACTATACAACCGGTCTGCATGCACTTGTTGGTAATTCATGTTTTGAAGAAATGGCATTTTAAGTTCACATAATGTGTGTCAAAGACTTATGATTGTAACATTGAAACAATCATATATTCACTAATTATTTACCAATTTGTTAGAACAAAACATCAAATGAAAGCTTGTGATGAGGCCTTCTAATTGTATTGAAAACTACATTTTGATTTCTACCAACAAGTGCAGGGTTTTGCTATAGCTGGTCACATATGTGCATACAAAAGTAATGATAATAGTGTTAATTTATATCGCCCTGTACCTTATTGATATGTTTGGAGCATTTAAAATGTATAATTATAGTATACTGTAGTACTATCCATTGATATCTCGCTACTCAAGGCACTGTAATATTATCGGATGCTTTAGCCGATGGGCATCAAACATTTCAGGGAATACATTCCTGCCATGTCCTCACTTACTACACCTGGGTTGAGTTTATGTAGCAATGTGAAATGAATGTCTTGCTGAATAACATTAAATGCATGCAGAGGTATCGATTGGTTTCCCAAGCTCGGGGACCCCATGATTGAATTCAAGCGCCCATCTGATCATGCCACAACACCTACACATCTGCATGTACATTTGCTCAACTAAAGAGTTCCCCATTTTTAAGTTCTATAGAACTTGATTTGCTCACAGCTAGCAGCATGATTGCTATTTTCCTAGCTGCATGCATCCCCCATCTATTAAACCTACATCTAACCCCCATCCACCCTCCCATACCAGCCTCTGGAGCAGGCATAGTGCACAATGGTGCACACAAGCACACCCACTCTCACCACACAACCACCTTACATGCACATCTTAGATACACGGATACACACTGGGTGTACACATGCACATAATCTGCGCATCCAATTGTATGTGTGTATTGCTCTAGTGTTGCCTGATCGATGGAGGGTATAGATGCAGGCTTGCATCCATGCTTATTTCATCAGTCCATCCACCCACGTACGTAAACACATGGGGAAAGGATCTAACTATATATTTCATAGTAGAGGGGTAAAATATGGGTGCATGGATGTACAGCATGTACGTAGAATGCAATGCATGCACATTAATACTCTGACCTTTCAGAAATCGTACATGTTCATCTTATGCCAAGAATGAATAGGGTTAATGATACTACAGTGGTTTAATTTAATATATATATATATATATATTACCAATCTCTCTCAAAATGACAAGGTTAATTAATCTCGTTTATCACCCCAAAAATGTGTGTGATTATCCTCAACCTATTTGAACATGCTGATTTTAGTTGGGCAGAACAAGTGTTGATTAAATACTCACAGAAAGTCTAAATAAGGAGACAGGTAATGAATTTATTGCCAACTCAATGATTTTACTGTAATTTAATATTGTGGCCCTTAAAGCCAAATAACAGTACTGGGAAACGCCCCACACACACAAAATGAAAAATATGCTTTCATCACCTAAGATATATTATAACTAAGATGTTGATGTAAACAATTTGACAAAAACTGCTTTGAAATTGGCTTATTGAGCATTAAAATGTTGTAAATGAAACGATCTTTCAATTCAACCGCATGCGGAACCGCGTATACGTTGCGTGCAAAAGATTATGCTAAACCATGTTTATGGTATGCAGGCTTGTCAATATCTTCCACCCAGCGCTAGCGGCTCAGACAGGTGCGAACGTGCAGTGAATTTAGGCCAAATTTCACTGGCGGTATTGAATTTCCTCTGAAATTTCTGCATTTAACGATATTAAGGTGCAGATTTTACCACACTAATAGCCCTTTTTTTATACTTCTTCTACAATACTTATAGTTTTGCCAATATAGATGTTTTCGGTAACTTTCCCATAACTGTTATTTGGCTTTAAAGGGGCTTAGTAACATTGTCCAAATCCTCAAAATAAAATTTTAATTCTAGCGGTTCCCTCATACCTTGTTGTATTCGTATTAACAATAAAATCATGGGACCGGTTTCGGTTTTTCAAATTTCCCTTTCGTTACAAAGATATGTACGATCAAATTATTCAGATAAGAAAAACTCCCCCGGAGTTTTGAAACCGTGCACAAAGTGAGTGCAGTGAGTTAGTGAATATCACTTTGCATTTTTGCTCATTACTTGGCCATGCAATGTCCATTTGACTTGAAATTTTCACACAATACCCTGTGGACCTATGAGATAACAACAATATTCATTGCATCAACCCCTCATCACTTTTTGCACATGTCAACAAAGTTACCCTAGATCCCTTTAAGATGCATTTTCTAGGAGTAAAGACTGCCTCAGGGAGACAGAAAATGTGGTCATTGTAAGGAGGGGGTCTCTATGGACAGGTTCATTTACATGCAAACATCTTTTGAGGGAATCAAGTTTAGAGGTCTTGATAGAAAGGCGGTCTTTATATGCAAGTGGTCTTTGAACCAAGGGTATAGGCAGGCAGTCTTCATATAGACGTGGTCCTGAGAGCATGTTTGAATGTCTTTGTATAGAGGTGGTTGCTGGAGCAGGTTTGATGGTAGTCATATGCAGGTGGTCTTTAGAAAAGGCAAGTGGTCTTTATTATACAGGTGATTGCAAGGGCAGGTTTGGTGGTTTCTATAGGCAGGCATTCTATTATATAGGTGGTTGTGAGAGCAGGTTTGACTATATTTATAAGTGTAACCCTGGAATGTTAAGATCTACTGTAGATGTAGATATAGAGGCATGTATGCCTAAAGGTATTGTACCTCTTTTGAGGCATCACACAGGTCAGTAAAACATACCATGAACTTTAAGCAGTTTATGTGTGATAGTTTCATAGAAAAAGAACACTGATTACCTAGTGAAAAAAAGTGAAAATCAAAACCCTGTTCATTATTATGTTACAATAAGCCAAATAGGAAGGTACTGTAGAAGAGAAGTGGAAATTTAAGCTCCAAGTAATTTTGGTTTAATTAGGATCACTTCAACCCTAATATACATGTACTGTAAGCAGTTATAGCACTGTATAATATGCTGCATACTGTGACTCATGAATTAGCCTTGCTTTGAACAAGAATTAAGTATAATTGATGATCTAACCACCATAACAGCAGGTTGGGCCTTTGCCTGTATGTGTGTAAACATGTGCATTAGGACCAATGAAGATGGTTCTATTTTGATAATATGCATTGACCATAGACCCCAGCCCAAGTATTTTTAGAGACCTGTCCTGAATAGGGTTGATTCAACAAATGTTATTTATTATGGGTAAACACCACAAATCAGTATTCACTTTGTTATCAATCAATTAGTATTTTTGTGCACAACATACTGTTACCTACATACATTTCTCTCTCATAGAACACGAATATAGAGCATGGTTGATGATCAATTATCTCTCCTTTATGGGTTTGTGTATGCTCTTGTATAATCCATTGAGCAAGAAAATAATTACAAAGAACAGCTGCCATGAATTCTACTCCAAGGACGGGTAGTATCAAATTCCTTGATTTTCAAACAATAGTGCTTTATTTTATCACAAGTTCCTGGGGGAGTAACAACTAGGCACAATTACGGTCCTCTGTAGTATGACTAAATACATGTTAGCCTGTTAGGCCTGCCAGACTGGGATACACACAGGTGAACACACTGGTAAACAGGGATACACCATAGTGACCTTACACTGGGCTTATACCCACTTTCTGAACAGTCCGTAGAGTGCTTCAGGGATCGTACTGTACTGTATGTTATGTTGAGTCTTTCAAGATATCCCTTATTAGCCCATTGTACCGATTTGTAGACAGCATGGGTGTATCAATTATGTGTGTGAGAGAGAGTGTGTGTGTGTGTGTGTGTGTATGCATGTGTGTGTGTCATGTATGTGTGCTTGTTTTTCTGTCTGAATAAAGGTTCAAACATAAACTTAAACTCTCACAGTACTCGTAACTGAAAGGTCACTCAATTCAACTGTAATATTATTCTGACTTCATGCATTCATTGCTTCATTTGGAGAAAATTGATTTTTCTTCCCATAGAAGTCAGCTCTTAAATTTTTTTCCCAGACTGCAATTAATTTGTTTCTTGCCAGATACATGTAATTGCCCTTTTGGGAATGGTAAATGCATCCTCACGACACAAGTCTTTTTTTGTTTTAGCTACAAACAAATTCCTTTGTTGTTATTCAGGTAATTTCTTTGTTATATAGTAGATACACTTTGCACAACAGTTTATGATTTTATATCAAATTATAGGCAATATTTTTTAGTTTAGAAAATCAAAACAAATCTGCTATTATGCTTGCTAAATGTACCATTTAATGTCATAGTTGTGACATTTAATCCTTCCTACGTCCCTCTTTAATTAACAAAATAATCAATACCCAATAATTCTTTATCGGGTTGTGTCTGAGGAGGGGAGGGGAGAGGGAGGAGGAGGGCAGGAGGAGGAGGGGAGGAGAGGGGCAGGAGGGGGGAGGGGCAGGAGAGGGAGAAAATATATAGAAATTGAGAGAAAACAGGAATATTTCTGAAGTTAAATGATGTGCAAGGGGATAATGTAGATCAAGCACTCGCAAAGGACACATAGGAGTAAAATGAGATGAGAGGCTGGCTAGTAAACGGGATTGCCTTGGTGAGGAAGGAGACTTTTAGAGATGCCTTAAAGTGATGGGGTAGGATCTTCAAGAGATAACAGCCCCCAAGAGATGAGTGGATATCAAGTAGTGAGAGACCCATGAGGATGATGAGGAGAAAGAGAGGGGGATTGGGAGAGATTGGAGAGAGAGGGTGAGAGAAGGGGAGAGAGGGCAACTCTGCTAAGTTATTGGTTAGGTTGTTTACACTTCAGGTCATTAATGACCCATTAAGGATTTTCCTAGTGAAGATGGATTGTCTGAAATAGATTAGTGAATATTATGCCCTGGAGAGGAATGGCAGGGTGAGGGAGAGACCTGTAAAGGTACAATGATAGTTTAATAATAGTGTAATAATAATAGTGTAAAGAGCTATAATCCTCACTGGAATAGCGCTATATGAATAACCATTATTATTATTATTATTTATACTACAAGTTGGTCACAAGATAATCAATGGCTTATAGCCGTCAACTTTGAGTTAAACCATTGTTTTATTTATGAGATTTCAAATAACTAGTCTTGTTCATATTGGAAAAGAAATGGAGACTACATATGCACATTTCTCACTCCAGCCAATTCCATGTTAGCCACCCATGCATGACTGCACTGGCCTGGTGGTAGACGTGTCTCCTACAGAGAGATGGGGATGTTGAACTGCAGAAAAAGAAGCCATTTGATGTCAAATGTCACAAACATGACTTTTTAAACACACAAATTGTTTTTGTATTATTTCCTGCAGCCCATTCCGTATGAGCCACCGACCCATGACCGGGCTGGCCTGGTGCAGGCTGAGGAGACACTGGATTCTCTAGAGGGCCTTCCACAGAAAGATGGTGACCTGGAGGGACAGAAGAGCAGTTGGCCTGGAGCGATGCTCAACACCACCAACAGCATCCTAGGCTCAGGCATCATAGGTAACACAGAGTTTCTTGCCCTCTTATTTCTCTGTTAAATAAAGTCCACATGTATGCTTTTAAAATGAGCAGAAAGACAGAAATAGGTTCTTTCCCTATCATTTCTGTGTTGAATATATATGTTTAATTTTAATTATAATTTAATGATATACCTTTACCATGATGTAAGGGACAGTATTTTGTCTCTCATGTATTTGTCTGTTGTATGTGCCACTGTCTTTAACATGCTATAACATGCATTCTCCATAGACCCAAGCCCAAGTATTTTTGGAACCAGTCCTGAACAAGTTAAATGATGGTAGACCTAATATGAATGTCATCTTTTCTTGATTATAGAATCCTCCATGCTTGTCAAATTAGCAAGCAAAACCAATGCCTAAGTCAATGCTAGAAAATAACCTTTTTTGCCTTGTGGCCCAGTCGGGCAAGTAAAAACAAGATTGTTCAATTTCGAGTGGCCCGAAGCCTAAATCAGGTGGCCCCAAACAAAGAAACAACATAACAAATTCTGTTAAATTTGGTTGCCCGAATGGGCCAGTAGAATTTAGGATCAATGAAAATCGGTGGCCCAGAGCTAATTTTTAGTGGCCCCGGGCCAGCGCGGGCCTATGCTAATTTCAAGCACTGCCTAAGTTCTCATTGCAGATGGTACAGTTGGTCTAGCAGTTCGGACTTGTGACTCATAATCCAAGTATTGTGAGTTCAAGTCCTGCCAGGTGTGTAAGTTCCGTAAGACAAGGCACATGATCCACACATTTGTCTTTCTCTCAACTTGGGTGTTGTTGGAGACTTGGCAGGAATGTATCCCTTGAAATGCTTGATGCGCCTTAGCAGGGCAGCTCGGCTCAAGCCAGGGTAATAAGATACATGATATAAGCATGCTTGATGCGCCTTAGCAGGGCAGCTCGGCTCAAGCCAGGGTAATAAGATACATGATATAAGCACATAGGAATAGAATGTATTGATTGTTACACTCACACTACAGTATCCTTCTAATACAACATAGAAAATAACTATTTTAATATTTTTAGTTTTTATGATAACTGCTATATCTAGATATTTTACATTATTCTTATTCTTCAGATTTCCTTCCATTTTCACTGCATGGCTTAATAACCACCTTCATATATTGACAATTTATTTGCTTGTTTCACACACTATATAGATCTCTGTATTTCATTTACTTTTATTTCTTTAGATCTTTTAAATATCTTTTTAACAGTAGAATGGTATTTATTTTCAATACACATCCTTCTTTAATCTCAAGGTAGAATTTTCTTTCCAAATCCTTGAACCCTTATTCACTCTGGCATATATCTGTATTAAAGCAATTTCTTGTGTTCAGGGGGATGACATATGTATCCACCTCCCTTATCTAAAGAAATATATGCAGATATATGCCAGTGCTTATTCAAGCCAATCATAGAAGATATGTTCACATAACTGTTCAAATCTGATAGGTCTATGTAGATTACAAATGTTGTGGAATGCAATCATAGATCTGCAGAAATTGTAAATGCCTGAAAATGTGCTTCTGAATGAATGAAATAGTTTCTTTCTGCTACTAATAAAGTGGATTACTTGTAGGAATAGGCTAGCGTTTCACCATATACACTATATTGCACTGCTGACTAACTGCCTGATAACAATTTGATCATAACAATGTGTGGACTGTCAATTTGTTAATGAATGCATTCTTTTCTTTTTAATTTCACTTGATTGACTTGTTTTTTATCTTGTGTCTTTTTATTTTCATTTTGGGCTTTATCTGGAAGGCTTTTCTGTTGTCTTGATGGGTAATGGCATAAATATATAACAATCTCAATCGTTTGACTGTCAGTGGCTCTGTTTTAGTTGTTATTGAATGACACCCTCACCAAGAAAGTACCACTACTTGACTGCCAGCGCAGTAAATGTGACTTTTTATCAATGCAAATAGATTTCTTTGAGATGTATGTCTAAAAAAACATGAATGATTTGCAGAACTTATCTCTTTTTCTAGTTTCAAAGTTTTTTCTTTATTCCTATTGCTTAATAATTACCCAATATGTAGTAAACATTTACAAGGTTTTAGTTAAGCATTTTTCACACTGATTATTAATAAGTGACATGCCATAGGTAATTGTCCAAGGTTTTTCAAGTTTTTGAAACTAAAACAAATTATCTGCATGTAATTTCAGTAAGGCTATGATTTATTTATTTATTTACTTTGATATTTTCCTTCGATATTTGATATTGAAAAGAGGGGTAGAAATTAAATCAGAGAAACTGCAAAGCTTAATACATAGTGGGCTTAGTGGCTCTGTGATTCATTAAAAGTGCAATTATCCTTTTATTTAATAAAGCTGTTTAGATAAATAGAATGGTGAATATTATATAAAAGGGAAATCTGTATGCATGCCATTTTGTGCTTTTGTGGTCTAAAATCATTGTCTGCTATATGAAACAAGATCTGTATTATAAATATTTGTTACTTGAATATATATATTTGCATTAATTATCATAAATAGTAAATGGAGATATAAATGCATTATAGAACTTCAACTTACAGTGTATAAGTAATGACAGTAACAAAAATTAATGTAATTCTATTTAGGGTTTATGTAAAAATTCATATATGGGTTTCCTTATCAGGGCCATTCTTTGAAAAGTGAAACTTTTTTTGAAAAAAATAAAGTTTGTTTTTTCTGTTGTTTAATTCCATTATTGGAAAGATCAATATTTAAGGTTTTATAAAATATATGTTTTATACTAAATATTGAAAATTCATTACTCATTTGCATAAATTTACATAATTCAATATTTTAAAAAAATTCATAACTCCAAAAATAATCAAGCTAGCTCATTCCTCTTACTCTCCTGTACATGTTGATACCAACTTTGTGACAATTGAACTTCATGTTACTATCTAAACCTAATATTTGTAAAATTCCCATTCCCATTCACATTGTACAGTATGTCACACACGTGACCCAGACATCTCCACACAATAACATACATTAAAAAACAATTGTTTGAGTTTATTTATTTTTTTTACCATTTTCTTACTTACAGATATATATCTGTTGTCCGATACTAATATGAACATTTGAGCTTTTCATATCTCACAGGATTTTCAAAGTGATATTGAGTTTTAAAAAGTTTCTTCAAAAATGCTCCCGTGCAAAGTCACACACGTGACCGATGCCATTTGACCTCTGTCCTTGGGTAACGTAATCCTAATCAAATCTTTTGTGTTACACTTGAAAGACTTCAACATATGCAAGTCATATATGAAGTTCACATCATCATACCTCCTATACTTACTGAAATATTAGCATTCGATTTCAAAAATGTTCATATTTTGGGTCACACACGTGACCAAGAATGGCCCATCATAACATTAAAACCAAATACATTCTAATGTTCCCCCATATTATATTGAAGTGTTCCTCCACATTTTGATGAAAGTTTTATAGATTTGTTTGTATTCTTCCTTATAATGAATTTGTTATCAGTATTGTTGAATACAATGTGCTTTGACTGTGCGCGTAGGCACTTGATGTTTTAATTATTTGTTTAAACAATATAATTACTGGCTATTTTTGTATTTGTTCTTAGTTCTTATTATGTTAAAATTGTTTAGATCAGTTATATATATGCAAAATACATGTATTTCATTAAATGTTTGAATGCTTAGTTCATAAATTTTGCTAATTCATTGTTGCACAAGAGACACCTTGAATAATACTAGTTTAATATATAATTGTATGTTTATTTGTTCCCAAACTGTTTATCAATAACTTAGTCTTACACAATGGAACACATATTATTTTATTATTCTAAGTATTTTAGCATGTGCTCCTTAATTTATACATGAATGTGAATGTTACATATACAGGGTGGCCCAGAAAGAATGCAACACCTACGATCGTTAATTTCATTGACATCATCGACCAAATGTCATTGTTTTTTATTTGATTGGATAGAACATTCTCTTTCCAACAAAATGATACCATGAGCATTGAGCATTGATTTTGGGTAAGGCGTTTGGATCCTAGGGCCATTTTTCTGAGGCAATGTCGTTTCCTAAATTTGCTACTTTTTCGTCTCCAGCGATCCTCGGAACACAGAGGCATTCTCGCTCCACAGCCTCCCATAGACAGAAGAACCGCATGACTGCTCTCCCTTTGATAAGGAAGAAAATGTGAGCCATACCGTATGGGTGTACTGGATTACGCAACATTGTCTTCCTTATCAAAGGGAGAGCAGTCATGCGGTTCTTCTGTACAGCTAATTTTATGGCAGGCCGTGGGGCGAGAATATCTCAGTGTTCAGAGGATCGCTGGAGACGAAAAAGTAGCAAATTTAGGAAACAACATTGCCTCAGAAAAATGGCCCTAGGATCCAAATGCCTTACCCAAAATCAATGCTTATGGTATCATTTTATTGGAAAAAGAATGTTCTACCCAATCAAACAAAAAACAATGACATTTGGTCGATGATGTTGATGAAATTAACGATCATAGGTGTTGCATTCTTTCTGGGCCACCCTGTATATTATTATGTGGTTTATTTATATGTGTGTGTGTGTGTGAATATGTACATAGCTGTAGATCAAGGAGATCATTTTATAAAGGTCTTTAGTTTGAATAGTGATATTGTTTAATTTGAACAAATGTAAACTGATATCATCTCTGAACCTTGTAGCATGCTGTGATATTCATACTCTGTTGTGAATTCATTATTTTGACAAGGCAGTTAAATTATACATTTACAATATTGTTGACTCTTAAAAAAAAAATGATTTCATTAAGTTTCAATCTGTCAAAAACATTTTTGAATTAGAGATCATGTAAAAAACAACATTATAACATGCTAATCAGGGATAGTTCAGTTTGGGTCAAACAGAATTTTAGTAACTAAAACTTGTAAATTATCATTAAAAACTAGCAGTTATAATTCAATGATGCTAAAGTGGTAGTAAAATATATAAATGGCTATTGTTACAGGGCTGTTTTCATTTTTTTTAAAGCCATTAACACAAGAGGGCACCCTCCAGACACCAAGATTCAACAATCTTTTTATAAGAAAATGTGAATTATGATGTTTGGTTAGAATATTTATTCAATAGAGAAATCATCAAAATCAATTTAAAGACCATTTTGGTATACTTTCAAAAATGTGTAGGATTTGTAAACATTTTTCTTAAATTATTGAATAAAAGTTGGTCCCCAACATTTATTCCATTCATGGATATTTCAGCTGTTTGCTGTTTCTAAACCAATTTTTAAATTGTGTGCTCCTTCAAATTCTACACTTCATTACCTCACAAAAGAATAAAATATTGAAGCACCCTCTAAACCATAACTGAACTATCCCTTTAAATTAATTCGTAGTACAATCGTACCCTGCATGGTTCCTGTATGTGTGTTTTATTTTGCATACTGTATTTGTATGTGGAATATATAGATTAAGTAATTGATCATTAATAAATTGAATTGTTATA
The DNA here is from genome assembly GCA_037951105.1 of Echinarachnius parma. Taxonomy (NCBI): domain Eukaryota; kingdom Metazoa; phylum Echinodermata; class Echinoidea; order Clypeasteroida; family Echinarachniidae; genus Echinarachnius; species Echinarachnius parma. The sequence goes on from JBAMJV010000025.1 coordinate 267,344, forward strand.
TATATTTTGTTTAATGTCAGGTGATCTCACTATGTAATTTTCTTTAATGTTTGATATTATTAATACTAATTGCCATGAATTCATATTTTATTTTAACTCTAACATTTGTTCTGTTTATTTTCATATAATTTTGTATTTTTATTTTATGCCAGGTGAACCCATTTTGTATTTGTTTAAATGTTTGATATCATGAAAGTTAATTGCTTTGATTTCATGCTCGTTTCTCTGTTACATCAACATATAATATTATGTACAAATCTGTATGATTACAGGAATTCCATATGCGTTCAGGCAGTCTGGTCTACCGCTGGGAATTATTCTGCTCATCTTCACATGTTGTGTAACAGGTAATTGTACATCCACATGGTTTGTTTGTTTGTTGGTTTGCTTTTATTTCCTTTTCATAAGCAAGAACAAAAATATAATTATAACATATAATACATCTACATGGTTGGCTATTTTGTATTTTATTATTAAAACAAAAATATTTCTAACATATTATATATACATCTTAATGGTTAGTTTTAAATGCATCTACAATGGCATGACTGGTTGAATGGTTGGTTTTTATTTTCCATTGTGAGAACAAGATATAACCAGAATATGTCCTTATGTACATGTTTGGTTGTTGGTTTTTATTTTCTGTTTAAAACCAAGTGCAAGAAAGAACAGCTGAATGGCCCATATTTGTTTCTATAATAATGACTACCGTAAAACTCCATGTATAAGACACACTTTTTTTCCGTCGGAAAATTTTCAAAGTGGGGGGTGCGTCTTATACACAGGTACAGCAAAAATTGGGGGGGGGGACACCCTGTAGTCATGTTGAATGTGTTTGACACATAGAGCTTGCTATTAGTTGTAGCATTCAGCAAGATATACCTTTTTCTCACACAAAAATATTGGTTACAGATGTAAAAATTGCAAGTTTATTGATCAGTAATACTGCTGCTAATGAATATGCATACATTCATGAGCAGCAGTACTAATTAAATATGCAATTTTCTAACCAGTAGTTATAAATTTTGCTCATAATTAAAAAAAGGTTGTTAGTAAATTTAGAAAATTGCATTATATTTAGTGAGTATTGGTGCTCATGAATATTCATGAATATGAAAATGAATATTTATGAGCAACAGTGTTACTGCTCAATAAATGTGCAATTTGTGTACTAACCACTATTTTATTGTATGTGAGAAAATGATGTTGATGAATGCTACATTCAACATTAAGCTATTGTCATGCCCTAGACCATTGGTATAAGCATTCCAACAGCACTTCAGGGTCTTAAAAAAAAAAACAGGGTGTCCAAAAAAAGTTGGGGTGCGTTTTATACATGACTGCGTCTTATACACGGAGTTTTAGGTATGTCTGTGAATTTATCCTTGTTTTTCAGACTATTCCCTTCGATTGATGATCAGAATAGGAGAGATGACAGGAACTAGGACATACTCTGAGATGGCTGAACAGGCTCTGGGGGTACCTGGCTACTACCTGCTCTCTGTCATACAGTTTGTCTACCCATTTATAGGTAACTACGCTCTCTCTATCATACAGTTTGTCTACCCATTTATATGTAGTTATGCACTACGCTCTCTATCATACAGTTTGTCTACCCATTTATAGGTAACTACGCTCTCTCTATCATACAGTTTGTCTACCCATTTATATGTAGTTATGCACTACGCTCTCTATCATACAGTTTGTCTACCCATTTATAGGTAACTACGCTCTCTCTATCATACAGTTTGTCTACCCATTTATATGTAGTTATGCACTACGCTCTCTCTATCATACAGTTTGTCTACCCATTTATAGGTAGTTATGCACTCTATCATACAGTTTGTCTACCCATTTATAGGTAGTTATGCACTACATGCTCTCTATCATACAGTTTGTCTACCCATTTATAGGTAGTTATGCACTACATGCTCTCTATCATTCAGTTTATCTACCCATTTATAGGTAGTTACGCACTACATGCTCTCTATCATACAGTGTTGAATTGCTTGTGTTAATTGTTGTCACGTTATTATTGTTGTCACATATTCCATTTCACTTTTAAACCTGTATGAAGAAGCATTCAACTAAGGAATATATGCAAAGAATAACCTAAAGGAAGACAGCCTCTTTACTGATTAAAGTTTAACAATTATAAATGGAACCAAGGGGAAAATGACCATGCTCATTTTGTTTGAAGTCTTCTATTTACATCTCAGTTCCTATATTGGTATACATTTTAACTGTTAGCAATAACTATATATTATGTATGGGTGTTTTATACAAAGGATCGGTTTACATTCTTTCTCAAATTCTCAACACAAATATTCACCTTAAAACTGTAGATTGTCTGGTCTACAGCGTTGAGCCTTCTTCATCCTTGTGACCAGACTTGACCTTTCAGACATCATAGCTCTATGGTCAGAGCACCGGTCTTGCAATCTGGAGGTCTGGGGTTCCATCCCTGGGGTAGCCCAATTTTCTTTGCTCATTTTTCATTTTATGTTACTATTGCTGGTCAGTTTCCTCTACCTTTGAAAGGAGGTACACATGTTTGTATTTAGATCAAATGTATTAAGATTAAATGTTTAAGATTCTTTATCTCTCAACTATTTTGTCTCCATCCTAGCTATGATCGGGTATGATATCATCATTGGAGATACAATTACAAAGGTCTTTGCCACCATGTTTGCAGGTGAGTTTGATTCATTAACACTTTTAGGTCTGGTTCTGATAATAATGGGGCGGTGGTCTATGGAGAATGCATGCTACACTCAAATCAAATAGTCTCAAATGTGTTAATATGTTCAAGACCTATTCATATACTCTCCACACACCCTTACCTAAATATTTTAGATATTCTAGATATAGATATACATGTATGTATCTAAATGTATATCTCCCAAAAGAGTTATAACTCAAAATGATTTATTTATCAATTTTATGTACAGTGGTGTAGCCATTGAGGCATTCTGGGTCGAAGCTGGAATAAGTATCTGTGTTTTATAGAGATCAGAAATTAACATCTTTAAACCGAACATTCTCGTCCATGACACATGATATAATTTATTTTATTTTTAGAAACCAATGTCCTTGCGAACCGTTACTTTGTCATCAGTCTTGTGACGGTCCTCTTCATGCTGCCAGTATCGCTCTACAAAAATGTCACCAAACTAGTCAAGGTAAGCGCTTCCTTTTTTTTTACATAATGTCCATAACTTGTGAGGGATTGTATGCTAAAACTGAAAACTCTGGGACTTTTCATGATATAGTATACAAATGATGCGCAGGTATGAGTGGGTCGGTAGGAATTGTTTGCACAAGGTAACTATGGAACTGTTAAACCCACGAGGCGAAGCCGAGTGCGTTTAGACTAGTTTCCATAGTTACCGCGTGCAAACAATTCCACCGACCCACGAAATAAACTTGCACATCATCTGTTTTATAGAATGGGCATTGTTACGCCCCCCAAAAAGTCCAAAAATTAAAAATTAGAAAAATGACTGGATGCATGAAATAATTTTACCGGACGCATGAAATTTTTTACCGGACACATGATTTTTTTACCGGACGCATGAAATTTTTTACCGGACGCATGAAATTTTTACCGGACGCATGAAATTTTTACCGGACGCATGATTTGTTTACCGGACGCATGACTTTTCATGCATCCAGTACAATTAATTGTCTGCACAAATTTTGCTCTCAACCTATCAGATTGCAGGGATTTATCAACCCATTCTATAGTAAAATATGGCTCATATATATGTGTACCTTTTTTTCAATCTCACTTGAGGCATTATTGGAGGGTCATTTTGGATTAAGTGCTACCAGCATGTCATTACATAGGATTGCATATTAAAAGGAGGGCCAAATTGTAATTAATAGAACAGCAAATCTCAATGTTTAATTGGAAATTTCACACAGAGTACAATAATTAGCATATCTAGTAACTGAACATTAGAGAAAATTGAAGAGTGTCTACAAATAATCCCTGAATGTTCTAATGTATGGTCCTTGCAGTCTAACTGTGTTCTAATGGAAATGGGCCTTAAAAAATTATTATGAATAAATAGTTATATTGTTGCTTCATAAATAATCAAATCTTGCAATAACCCAACAATCTCACAATTCAAACACAGACATGGCACAGTTTAAATTTGGAAAAAGTGTGATTATATTTTACCCATTTAACACATTTTGATATTGGAGTTTTAACCAGTCCTGAACAGGTTAAAATTATGTAATATTCAATGGATGTCATATTATGTTTTATCACATGACTTAGTAAATACAGTAAATGCCGCTGCGGTGTTATATTTTTCGATATACCATGGCAATATTACAACCCTGCAAGTCAAGTCAGATGATAAAACAGTTGTTAAATTTGTTGTCGGGGAAAATCATGGAATATTCCTACCCTCGGGATTTCAAATGCTATTTCGTGAAGAAAATAAGTCCCTCGACTTCGTCTCGGGACTTATTTACTCTTCCCTCAATAGCATTTAAAATCCCTCGGGATGTAATATTCCGTGCTATACCCTCCACCGCCATTTAACAACAGTATAGTATGACATTTGTGTAGCATTAAACTTCCACTCACCATCCAGTGAACATAGCAGATCACAGTAATATCTGATTTACTCACCCTATCACAATTTCTTTTTACATAAATACTCATCCAACAGACAAGCCGAGCCAGCGGCCCGCTGATTGGTGGAACACCCGTCTGCGGCAGCCAATAGGACGTGGCCTTTACTGGCCAATCAGGCGCTTACTCGCTCAAGCGGGATAGCGTGTTGCGCCTGCCAGAGGGTATATATTCCCTTGCTTACAGCATATTTGTATCACCTGACGAAGTGTTGCAGCGGCGCACGAAACGTCGTGATCTTTTTAGATTCCTTGTTGACCTTACATTGCGAGACAAACGAATATCATTAGCGATATTATTAACGATAAAATGATTTGTTTGTAATATCTTTGCTCTGCAGGTTGCTGTAGTATCACTTGTTCTTCTAGCGTTCATTCTCATTATTGTCATTGTCCGTCTGGCAACAATGGAGGTGTAAGTATGAGACTTCTTTCTACATACTTTGAATTATAGAAGTACGATGGTGATGGTGGTGGTGGTGGTGGTGGTGGTGGTGGTATTTCATTTCCATTACCATTTGACCTCAGTAAAATTCTGAAATCCACATTGTTTTTTGATGACCTTAATTGTATGAATGAGTCACTGAAGTTAATGAAAAGAAATATCAAGTAGTCAATTTAGTTAATTTTAGTTTCATCATAAAATGCATAACATGAAATTAAGAAAATATGTATTCACTGATTCAAATTTAGTTCAAAATTTTCTTTTGCAGACCCCCTACTGAAGATGCGTGGTCATTCGGCAAGCCCCACTTCTTTGAGAGTGTTGGGATCATCATGTTTGGTAAGTCAAGATTAGATGGCTGTTCTACAATTTAAAATAATGTTTTGATAATTAAAGTTTGATGACTTTACTTGCCTTTGTTTGAAATCATGGAGGATTGTACTTACTGCTCATTGTAAAATTTGATATCGCTCTTAAAATTGAACTATTTAAATAATTGCTACAATTTCTCACAATATGAAATATGGTCTTGTTAAATCTAAAGCCAAAGCATATTTTAGGGAATCTGTTTAAAACATCCAAGAAAAACAACAACCAAGTTATCTAAATTATGAAGGACATATAACTTTGCTGCAATGTGATAATAATGGTACATTATATGAAAATTGTAACAAAGAAAACAGTAATTAGTACAGAATCCGCCTTTCCATCGGGTGGCAGTACTTCCAAAAACCCTAGGTTTTTATTTTCATTTATACATTTTATGCTAACTTCAGATCGTAATTCATTTCTCATACGATTGTTTCAGCTTTTATCTGCCAGCACAATTCTTTCTTGGTCTACGACTCATTGGAGGAACCTACCACCGATCGCTGGTCAAAGGTCACACACGTCTCTGTGTTTGGGGCTGGACTGATGTGTGCGGTCATTGGAATCTGTGGTTATGTGACTTTTACTGGACATACACAGGGTAAGAGAAGTTGCAAAAGTATCGGTCACATTTACATTTACATATTTAATGCTATCAAACACTTCAACATATTAGATAGGCATTAATTCAAATGTCAGAGATCACACACGTCTCTGTGTTTGTAGCAGGACTGATATCACTGTGCGGTTATTGGAATCTGTGGATTTGTGAATTTTACTGGACAAACACAGGGTAGGAGAAGTTACAAAATCATCTCTCACATTTACAGCTTCTGACTATTCAAGCAATGGGAGCGTCCCCCATTCAAGGGTCTTTGTGGCTCAATGGTTGAGCACCGGTCTAGCGATCCGGAGGTCTCTGGTTCGATCCCCAGCGAAGCCTATTTTTCTTTGCTCATTCAATTGCTTCAATTGCTTTAATCATTAAAAAATATTTCTAGTCGGTTTCTTTTGTGTTTGAATACGTTTACATTTACATACAGTATTCAATGCTATATCAAACACTTCAAAATATCAGGTAGACATGTTTCTGTGTTTGAAGCTGGCCTTATGTGCATGTGTAGTTATTGGAATATATGGAAGTGTCTTTATCGGACATACACAGGTTAAATATTAAACGATTGAAAGCACTTAAAAGCATTTACAATAAGAATTGAAAGTAAATTAACTTTTTATTATTGAGTGCTCTGGCAAATGTCAGACTTGCCTTTAAAATCAAAGCTAGATCATGCATGTCTGTGATCTTTTAAATATTTTAAATGGACATAAGAGTAAAGCAAGCAAGTGTCGTCATATGACCTTTATAGCAAACACTTACAAACCCCTTGAAGCCTATGGCCCATGAGCCCCCCCCCCCCCCCCCCCCCTCGCTTCGCTACAGATGCAACAATATAAACTTACAAATGTACGTCCTCTTGAAATAATGTCTAATGTTTGTTTAGCAAAAACAAATTGAAGAAATCAGTCAATCAAAATACTCTTGGATTTTAGCTATTCAAAGCCCAAAAATACCGGCTAATGAGCAACAACAAAAAAACCTGGGGGGGGGGGGGCTAGGGCCCTGGAGCCTCCCCCTCGCTTCGGTACAGATGCAACAATATAAAGACAATGCAAATTAATACAGCATTTTTTTCCATTTTCATTCAGCCAGTTGGTGTGACATTTTAATGTTTGTGACACAATTCACTGCAAGTGAATGCTTTCTCAAGGTCCATTACAAATTCAATCATTCAATCATTTCAAATGTAATTAAGGATATTTAAAAGCTGTGACTTGTGACTTGTGACATTATTTTTTACTACTGCTATTGCTGTTACAAAGATTTTGATACCTAAGGTAATTTTCTCCATGTAGGTGATCTGCTAGAGAACTACTGTTACAATGATGCCCTGGTTAATGTAGGGAGAGTCTTCTTTGCTGTCACCATCATGTGTACATATCCACTGGAGTGCTTCGTCTGTAGAGAGGTAGGTCAAATTACTCCCAGGGGAGTTGTAGGATTCACATGTGTTTGATCTGGCTGAACTATTGTAATATTCTGCCAAAACCCTTCTAAATCTATCCTTCCTATGTAGAACTGGTTTCTTTGGAAGAACAAAAATTCAAATGAGTTGTTCGGGCTTTGTAAAACCATGCAATGTTTAAATGTTGCATATGTTGCACAAATGAATCATACCTGGCCGGAATGCATATCATGGAGGACACCTCTCCCAAAGCAACCATGTTTTTTTGTTCACCCGATCCATTACACAAAGGAAAACTTGATATGTCTTGATTAGGTTAATGTTGGGAAATAAAGTGTTCTTTATCCCAATAAAAAATAGCAATTTCATAGATGAATAAAATAAAAAGACAATAGGGAGAAATAGATGAAACTGTGCATTAGAAAGAGTGAATTCATTTTCAATAGGGAGAAATAGATGAAACTGTGCATTAGAAAGAGTGAATTCATTTTCAATAGGGAGAAATAGATGAAACTGTGCATTAGAAAGAGTGAATTCATTTTCAATAGGGAGAAATAGATGAAACTGTGCATTAGAAAGAGTGAATTCATTTTCAATAGGGAGAAATAGATGAAACTGTGCATTAGAAAGAGTGAATTCATTTTCAATAGGGAGAAATAGATGAAACTGTGCATTAGAAAGAGTGAATTCATTTTCAATAGGGAGAAATAGATGAAACTGTGCATTAGAAAGAGTGAATTCATTTTCAAAACAAAATAAAGCAAGAAGAAATCATAAAGAAGCATACACCACAATCTAAAGTGGACATAATTGTGTTTGTCCTTCAGCAAGACAATCCACAATTGCTGCTCTCTACCTAGGTGTATAAATGGGGACCAGGAAGGATGGGAATGTGGTTCCTTATTACTGTGTGCGCCTAACAGGCGACTGGCTAGAATACTTCCTAGGGAGTGGAAAATGTGCACTTTGTTTGCAGGAATGATTGCAGTGTGTATCCGACAAGGTATAGCCTTTATAGGCTCTATTGCAATTTGTGCTCTTTAAACAAAATTATTATTATTATTATTATTAAAAATTGTATTTGTCCACCATTAGGTACTGGAGCACCTGATGGTCCGTCAGGGGTGGGTAGATTCCCCCCAGCCCTTCACCCGCCACCTCATCCTAACGCTGATCATCGTTGGCCTCACCCTGGGCGTCTCCATGAGTACCTCATGTCTGGGTCTCGTCTTAGCTATCAATGTAAGTCAACTTTCAATATGATTTGATTTGATTTGATTTGATTCAACCTCCCTCCTTGACCTGACACCCCATTATCTCGCTCAGCATTGTGGGATCAATCCTCTTTAGGGGCATCTCCAGAGTGAGTAGTTAGTGTCTGGGGATGGTCTTAGCTATCAATGTAAGCCAACTTGTAATTTTGTATTTGTTTTTATGCCTCCGTAACGAAGTTGCCGGAGGTATTATATTTTCGGGTTGTCCGTCCGTTCGTACGTACGTACGTACGTACGTACGTCCTTCCGTACGTCCCGTTCTCGTGATCGCGTTATCTCAAGAATGGATTGACAGATTCTGACCAAACTTGGTACATGTATGTATCTTGGGGGGACGATGATCTGATTAGATTTTGGGGTCATGAGGTCAAAGGTCAAAGGTCACAGAGCTCATTATATATGCAAAAATAGCTCGTGATCGCGTTATCTCAAGAACGGATTGACGGATTCTGACCAAACTTGGTACATGTATGTATCTTGGAGTTCCAATGATCTGATTAGATTTTGGGGTCATGAGGTCAAAGGTCACAGAGCTCATTATATATGCAAAAATAGCTCGTGATCGCGTTATCTCAAGAACGGGATGATGGATTCTGACCAAACTTGGTACATGTATGTATCTTGGGGGCTGATGAACTGATTAGATTTTGTAGTCATGAGGTCAAAGGTCAAAGGTTACAGGGCTCATATGTAAAGTAGCTTGTGATTGGAAATCTCAAGAACTTGATACCAACTTGATACCTGAAATCTTAGGGAGCAATTGTAGTCATTAGATTTTGGGGTCATGAGGGCAAAGGTCAAGGTCACTTATAGCTTATAATTGTAATACGTCAAGATCTAAAAGACAGAGTACCATCAAAATTGAGTTGACAGAATTAATTCAGTGTACATGTTGATTTAGGCTTGATGTAAATAAATCGCGTAATGGCGGAGGCATCATTTTCGACTGCGCGCAGTCGAAGATCCATCTAGTTTTAATATACACCCTCTTTTCCTTGACGGGACACCCCATTAACCCTCCCAGAGTCGTGGGATAAACCCTGGGCATTTCTAGAGTGAGTTGTGAGTGTATTAGTCAACTTTTGATTTGATTTGATCTAGGTTGGGGAGATAAGGTTTGGTTTGTTTTTATTTGATTTGATCTGATTTGATTTGATTCTGAGACGGATCAATCCCATCTTCTTGCTTCAACACCTCCTCTTCATCCTCTTCACTGTTGCAAAGTGTGTTAACCCTCTGAATGCGCCTGTTGACTCTATAGTCAACAGGCAATCTCAGGACTAGTGACGCTATCGTCACCAGTCCTGAGATTGTCATGCATGGGAAGGAGAGGGGGTCCAAACCTGTCTGAATATACATAGGTAGGCTAGTTTGTGCGCTCTTCATATGTATTAGTGCAAGGCGTATGCAAGATGGCACACTGCACGTCTGATTTACAACTCCAAACTATACTTTTGTATTTCTTTGACAGGGTGTTGTCTGTGCTGTGCCCCTCATTGTCCTGCCGTCTACCTGCTATCTCCGCATCGCGGAGGGTTCCATCTACGGCCGAGAGAAGCTTCCATCCCTCATCATCACCCTCATCGGTGTCGTCTTCGTTGTCTCAGGCATCATCACCATGATCGTTGACCGTGACTTCACCAAGTGCACGCAGAGCGAGGGCTTTGAGTATTGCCAGGCAGCTGATCTGATCGTCAATGCCTCTGCGATTCCACCACCACCTATTTCACCAGCAAAATTCTTCTCCGATGCGTAATGTAGGTTTAAGGTAGCGTTTTTTTTAACCATCCCAAAATACTGGAGTCAACTAGCCATTGAGGATCCTCTCTGGAAAGGCATCAATATAAGAATTTAGTTAAAGGTACCTGCTAACATTGTTAGAGGGCAAACTTCAAAATGTATTTGCTGCCGAGACACTTGGGGTATTTATGCTTGATGATGGCTTACCAATCCAGTAGGTTGGAACAAATACACAAGTTATAGATGCCTACATGTAGCTCTATAATAACTTTTTTTAATGTATTGAGAGACTTTGTACTTGCCCTGGAGTATATTATACACTTCTGAATGATAAGAATAGGAAATATATTTCTTTTGATAGTGAGGTATGGAATAGTTTTGTCTTAATTTGTCACCATTACAGAAGATATTGAGGCTGTTGCATACTGGATTGAAAAGAATTCTGAGAAATTGCTAGTTGAGATTATCATAAGAGTTACGGAGTACATATTTTATATTGAATATTGATGTATCAAACAAAATGTATGATTAGAGATGTTGGTGCATTTATCTCTTGCTCTCTCAATATTCCGTTTTATCTACCTGGCCATAGATAAGCTGTATTGTTTGTATAATTATGTGGAATTTATATAGATATTTTGGTATATAAACATACATTTTGCAAAAATTTAGATTTTTGGTGTAAATTAGTAGCAATAATAGTAGTTCATTCCAATATGTTTGATGTGATATTTTGAAGAACAGCTGTTATGGAAAGCTGTGTATGCATTTGTCAATAATTACTTTTCATAGAATCAACAAAATCAATAGATAACATAGACTTTATACATATAGAGTACTGCGTGTGACGTCACAGCTGTTCATTGCAATGGGTAATGGCTCTAAACAATGTCAGGCAAGCATGGTGATTTAGCTGTTGCTAAGAAGGCAATCATCCAGCTTCAACCCACTACTAAAAACCGGACTCAAACAACAAGTTTTTTAGAGCCATAACTATGTTATAACAAAAGCATGTAGCGTCACTACTTTTGTACTCTATTGTATGGACTATTATGATTTTTGTGTGTGTATTTTGTTGGACATGCATTTCCATTATGTTAATTAAATCTGTATTAATTGTTTTTGTTTGTGGAATGAGGATATTATGTGTTTATGTTCTTGTGCAATACTACAACACACCAAACAGGAGTAATATATGTACTCTCTAGTAATTTCCCATGTCTTTCACACTATCCACCACTAAAATACCATCATCACATTTGTTATGATTTATGTGTATTTTGCCAAGATAGAAATTACATTTTTTGTTTTTAAAGATTTTGGTTTTTAAAGGTATTAAAGATACATATAGTTATTAAACAGCGATCATGAATTGTGGAAATATGAAGCAATTTGTGTCATACCTCTTTCGTGCTGATGTACATGTATGCAAATGAATGAAATAGTTTGGTGTAATGTATTCAAATTTTATGCAGATGAAGTAAAAAACGGAAAAGAAAAAAAAGGTCAGCCAGCTTGTTGGACATATCAAATTATACACAAATGCATGGCATTCTATTTTGTTTTCTACAGAAAAAAAGATTATTAACATGCAAAAAGAACAAATAGCTAGTTACTGGTTTATACAGTCCATATAAAATGTGCATAATGTTTGAATACTTTTTTAGTTCTTGCTTCTTGTTTTGCAATGCTAAAAAAGTACTTTAACATTCCTAGAATTTTACTTGAAATTAAATTTGTAAAAATATATATGTAGATTGTATCAAACATATATATAGCTGAAGTAGTACTTACTGAAAACTAAATATATAGCTTTATCAGACAGATATTCGTGTGTGAGTGAGATTGTACATTATACAGGGTGGCCCAAAAAAAACGGAACGGGCACTCCCAAAATATAGTAACAAATGTATTATGTCCATCGGATAGAGTGTCTTTTCAAATGAACAACGATACCAAGAACAGTCAATTTGGTCGTGTAGTTTTTGTTTTAGGGCGCTGTGAATGACACCATGTCAGGTTCTCTTTTTTGTCAATTTGTATTGAGCCAGCGCTTGATGAATCGCACGAACCGCCGTTCATAGCGTTGAGCATCGCGCACTGTTGTTAGTGTGCACTCAGCCGTGTGCTGAGAGAATGGGCATGCTCGCTGAAT
>JBAMJV010000025.1:285000-320000 GCA_037951105.1 Echinarachnius parma
CACCATATTTGTGGCCCCTACTAGAAGAAATGACGTCATTTAGGCGAGAAATTACGTCACTTACGTTCTCTCTCGTCGTCTGGCCAATCTGAGCACTAGTTCATGCCCGATTTCAGGTTCATCAGAGAATTATCAACATGTATGTGTGTGTGTGTGTGTGTATGTGTGGTGGATTATGTAACTGGTGTATGCATGTGTGTTTCAATGTGTGCGTTTGTGGCTGTGTGTACATGTGTGCGCATTTGTGCGTGTGTGTGTTTGTGGGTGTATATGTGTTTGTTTGTGTTTGTTTGAGTGCGAGTGCGTGCGTCTGTGTGGGAGTTTTATTAATGTTGTGTTTGTGTGTATACGCGTGTGTAAGGGTTTGTGTTTGTGTGTGCGCATGTGTGGGGTGTTTGTGTGCATTTGTGTTTGTTTGAGTGCGAGTGCGTGCATGCGTGCGGGAGTGGATGTTTGTGCGTGTGTGTATACGTGTGTGTAAGTGTGTGTGTGTGTTTGTGTGATTGAATGTGTGTATGTGTCTGTGTTGGAGTTTGAGTATTTAAGTGTTCGGTGCGCATGTGTATGTGTGAAAGTGTATGTATGTGCATGAGTGTTGACTAAAAGCAAAAATGGTTGAAAGGCAGCGAACAGGTAGTGAACAGGACGGGTTGACTAGATCCAATAGACCGCTTCTGTGATGTATGCAAATAATATGCGTATGACGTATAGACTCTCCGTTGACAAGCTTAACAATAGTAACTAGGTCCGACAAGCTAAGTATGCCGGAGCTTGACGGACCTAGTTACTATTGTTAAGCTTGCCAACGGGGAGTATTACGTCATACGCGTATTATTTGCTTATACAGGGTGGCCCAGAAATAACGGAACGGGGTACTTTCCATTATAAAGAAACATACAGACTAGGTTCACTGGATAGATAATCTTTTAAAAAGAAATTTGATATCAACAACAGTAATTTGGTCAAGTAGTTTTTTGTTTGGTATCTATCCAGTGAACCTATTATGTACGTTTCTTCACAATGGCAAATATCCCGTTCCGTTATTTCTGGGCCACCCTGTATACTTACAGAAACTGTCGTTTGGACAGGAAACTTGTTCTCGTCCACCTATCGAAAAGACCCTACTAGCGAACAATGAACGTCGCTCTCCACACAACCTCCACACGCTCTCCCTACGCTTCCAATTTTATGAATGGGGATTAGGAGCGGCGCGAGGTCGGCGCGAGAGCGTAGCATAGTCTGACAGGGGTATTAATCAACTAACATTTACTTTTTAACGAAAAGGTTTTGAGCAAAATAACTCGGCAGGATTGTTTGTACACACATTGACTAACTTCTGTGTGAAAATGAAATTGGTCCATCGAGTCATGCATGAGTGAGCACACATCAAATGCAAAATTATCCCTTTTTGTTTCTTGTGACTTTTGAAAAGTGACATTTTTGCCTTTAATGTGTGCTCACTCATGCATGGCATGGCAGATCAAGTTCATTTTCACAGAGACGTTATCCAATAAGTGTAGAAACAATCCTGTCAAGTTGTGTTGCTCAAACCCTATTTATTAAAAAGTTACACTATTTTGATTAGGGGGGGGGGGACATTTTTTGTTGTGTTTATTAATCAAAACACACTACCATGACCAAGGATGGTCATACATTGAACCTCTCCTTGCCCTTCTTTGGTCATTTGATCCCATTCTCGTGTTCATAAATGAACTTGGAGAAATTCATTGAATTGAATGGGGGATTATATTAAATTGAGCTATTCACTTGTCTAAATAGCTGGTTCAAGAGGATTCCTGCAATTTAATTTGGCACTCAGAATGTTGTAAACAAAATGTAATAGTACGCGTAAAAGATTGCATAAAGAAACCAATAAAAACTTCTCTTTAAAGTAACTTATTTATTATTTTTTTATTAACATCTCAAAACCATCTGTAGTACAAACATGGATTGAAATAAAACATTAAAAATTCACATAAAGTTTAAATCACATGCAATACAACATACACATTAAAAATATGAACTTTACTTTTCATCTGTGATCCAGCCTTCATGATCCCAACATATTTTAATGATGGGGTTATACACACATTTATACAAGTGTTTGCAATGTGTCTTCTCCCCTTTTAGCAATGAAATACAGCCACATTTAAAGCACCATTTCCTGTAAAATCAACAAGCAAATGGTACACTTATAAACATGATTTGCAAACCGGGAAGGACATTATTTTTCTAATTTTATACCACAATTTTGAAGAAATGATAATCAACAGGATGTCACTGTTGAACTTCCATTGGTACTACCATATTTAATAGAAATTTCACTGGAAAGTGTTGATCACTCTTATTTGAAATACATAGCTATAATAATGTTTCAACTTCCAAGCCTTATATGATTGATAACCATCGTTCAAATGCTTTGCAATGGCATTATTACCATGATTATCAGTTGTACACAAACACAATGGCCCGTATTCACAAAGGAGGTTTGTACTACAAACCATGGTTCAAACCGAGGTTTACATCTACGGAATGCCAATTGTAAACTAGTAAGGAAGTAAGGAATTTACATTCTCTCTCCATCAGTTTACAATTAGCATTCCATAGATGTAAACCTCGGTTTGAACCATGGTTTGTACAAACCTCCTTTGTGAATACGGGCCATTCACTCTACATGTAATGTGCACTTTGTACTCCCCTAGGAGCAATGAATGTTATCAGCCATAAAGGCACACACAGCGGTATACAGATGTATATACATTCCACACTCACCACTTCTGCTACCAACACAAATGGATCACAGTGATGAAAAGACACATTGGCATATTTTCACCAGAAATAAATAGAAATGCATTATTCAAACATTTGATGATTGGAAGAAAGCAGGAATACAATAACATCCAGAGCATATTGAATCAGAGTAGATGTTCAGGAAAACAATTATACACATTTACCAGTTCTGTTTGAGATTCTGAAATATCCACAAACTTTGTACATCCACTAGGTCCCCATAGGCAAGGGGTAATACTTCTGTCTTGTGTATATATACATGTGCTGCTTTGCAGTAAATGATGAAATGGTAAATATAATTGTACGGGAGACATGTAAATAACCTACACAGAACACATAACATCAATGAACAGATTTTAAAATATACGAATGTCCCTCAAGCAATATTATATATAATCCCACCACAAATGGTAATTCTAGAATAGAAAAATATACTCAGTACAATCGTGGGGAAAACAAAACATTTTGCAACATTTTCAACAAGGGCATACTAAACATACTATAGTCATCTAACCAGCAACAATTTTCCATAGTACAGTCAAATAACCATCTTTTATCAACATTTTATGAACAGTTTATTAAGGAATCAAATGAAGCACCACAAGAATATTTTCAATTATTAGTTACATATTCATGTTACCACTATTTCATATAGTACACAATTCTTTGTAATGAAGAAGTAGAAGTAAACCTTTGTTTCTTAACCTTACAAGAATAAATACAATTATTGGCACAGAAATTCTTTATCCATTAATTGTGTTGTAAATACAATATTAAAGAAGAATTGGTTTTATAAAATCCAGACAGTTATTATTTCATTTTATTTCAAATTTTTTTGGGTACATTTTATAAAGGTAAATTACAATTTAAAAAGTTGTTCTACAGGAATCATTTTCTGAACATTCTGTATTTACATCACAATTGACAGCAAGAAATGGATCCATCACTGTTTTTGTGTATAAATGTAAACGACTTCACACAAATGAAATTAATTTCTATTCTACTGAAGTAAGAAGGCACAACGGTCATAGGACAGAAACTGGAAGAACAGTACAAACACATTTTCATAAATTCACATTTACAATAATAACTTCCCTTAGTCAATGGTGGGAACGAGGTATAGAGGTTCACACAGATAGTCCCCTTTGAATAGCCATATCACACCATCCAGAGCTAACAAAGGCACTGCAGTGTGGCCTCCATATGCATGATCATCTTTAACCTCAATTGCACGAATTATGAATTCCATTAGGTCATTAACACAGCTCATGTATCTGGTGACCTTTGACCTCAGTTAGCATCAGTGCCCATGCTAGGGGAGTGACACTTCCCCTTCAGGGCTCCTACAATGGCGTCCATCAGGTTATTGACGTGCCCATGAGCCTGGAACAGCTCCACTGCCGGCAACGAATCAAGAGCGCCCTCTTTGAACTCTGACACTAACGCTTCTAGTCTCTTCACAAGGCTGGTGCCCGTTGTGTGTTGAGGGCTTGGAGGTGGCGAGGGAGCATCTGCGCTTTTTGCAGAAGTTTCAGATTCTTCAGTTGTAGGAGGGGAGGGCGAACGTGGTGGTGTGGTACTGGATGCTGTAATTCAAGAAAAAATTGAACAAATCTTTTAGAAAAAGTGTGCTTACTTTTAAAATATTCTCAGAATGGGCAATATGAAAACTTCAGAATACTACTAGAATGGTACCTTTCATAATGTATTTGAATGTATTTACTCTGTACATTGATACTATTCATAAACTTCAATCATACAACATACATTGCACCTTTCATCATGTTCTCCTTATGGCTCGAGTTATTTAGAACTAGTCCCGAAAATTCACAGGCTGGTGTCTATGGAGAAAGGTCTTCAATGGGTTAACAGCAAATCATTTCTCCCAGCCAATCTGAATCATCCCCTACTACACCTACTACACACAAATGGTTAATTCAGTCACTTTGACTACTCAAACGGACAAGACAAAGGCAAAAAATGATACACAACCAGGGCTTCTGAAGATATACACTATACACTTTATAAAGAAACAGCAACTTGAAACCAGTGTGAGTGCAGCATGGTGTTTATTTCAGATAGCACTGTTTATGGTAAACTTCTAAAATGCTATCAAATTGAAATGTAGGAAATACAGCAATTCAAAGATGTTGAGTAGAATCAGAGATCACAACTCACTCTACAACCCCAGAATCCTAATTGTCTATCGATTTGCATATGTCTATTGATGAAAGAAATTGAAAAAGAAAAACACATTCTCACCATCTCCGGTTGACTGACTAATGTCTGGACTCTGGTTTTCTTTCATGTCAGGGAACTGAAATGGAAAGAAAAATAAGTTTACTTGTAAGGTCACACCCAGCAATTATTGCTCTGCTAGACATATTCCTAAACCAACTAAGATTTATATCTGCTCTGCTAGACATATTCCTAAACCAACGAAGATTTCTATCTGCTCTGCTAGACATATTCCTAAACCAACTAATATTTCTATCTGCTCTGCTATACATATTCCTAAATCAACTAAGATTTCTATCTGCTCTGCTAGACATATTCCTAAACCAACGAAGATTTCTATCTGCTCTGCTAGACATATTCCTAAACCAACTAAGATTTCTATCTGCTCTGCTAGACATATTCCTAAACCAACTAATATTTCTATCTGCTCTGCTAGACATATTCCTAAACCAACTAAGATTTATATCTGCTCTGCTAGAAATATTCATAAATCAACTAAGATTTATATCAGCTCTGCTAGACATATTCCTAAACCAACTAAGATTTATATCTGCTCTGCTAGAAATATTCATAAATCAACTAATATTTATATCTGCTCTGCTAGACAAATTCCTAAACCAACTAAGATTTCTATCTTCTCTGCTAGAAATATTCACAAATCAACTAAGATTTATATCTGCTCTGCTAGACAAATTCCTAAACCAACTAAGATTTCTATCTTCTCTGCTAGAAATATTCATAAATCAACTAAGATTTATATCAGCTCTGCTAGACATATTCCTAAACCAACTAAGATTTATATCTACTCTGCTAGACATATTCCTAAACCAACTAAGATTTCTATCTGCTCTGCTAGACATATTCCTAAACCAACTAATATTTCTATCTGCTCTGCTAGACATATTCCTAAATCAACTAAGATTTCTATCTGCTCTGCTAGACATATTCCTAAACCAACGAAGATTTCTATCTGCTCTGCTAGACATATTCCTAAACCAACTAAGATTTCTATCTGCTCTGCTATACATATTCCTAAACCAACTAAGATTTCTATCTGCTCTGCTATACATATTCCTAAACCAACGAAGATTTCTATCTGCTCTGCTAGACATATTCCTAAACCAACTAAGATTTCTATCTTCTCTGCTAGAAATATTCATAAATCAACTAAGAATTATATCCCTATCACTAAAATTAACCCTTACTTTCACAAAACAATAGCATTGCAATTATAGGTATAGATGTTTAATTTTTAACATCAAAGACATAAAGTCATCTTTTTTCTATCAGAAAGAGGGGAACAAAAGATATATTTTAACCCTATCAGGGCCCCATTTCATCAAACTTTTCCAATTGTTGTAAGTGGCCAATTATTATAAAAGTTTCATGAAACAGGGCCCAGGACTGGTTCCAAAAATACTGAATGTGTGTTATACCAAAATGAAATTGTCCCAAACAAACAAGTTTACAAACCTTCTCAGCTTGAAATGAGGACAGCACTTTCTTCAGATGACTGATCTTGGGAGATTTGATGGGGAGGGATTTCACCTGGGTGCAAACAAAAAAAAAGAAGAAGAAAAATGTTAGCAAAATGTCAAATTTAGAAACATCTACAGCAACAACCTCAAATTGTTTGCATTCCTGGATTCTCAGGAGTGGCACAACTTTAGTCCAGGATCAGGACATGACTTACCAGTAAGTACTCTACTCCCTGATGCCACACATGTACCAGTAAGTACTCTACTCCCTGATGCCACACATGTACCAGTATGTACTCTACTCCCTGATGCCACACATGTACCAGTAAGTACTCTACTCCCTGATGCCACACATGTACCAGTAAGTACTCTACTCCCTGATGCCACACATGTACCAGTAAGTACTCTACTCCCTGATGCCACACATGTATTTCTTTCATTTTACACAGATTTTCTGCATGATGTATTTTTGTACTGTGTTTAGAACTGTGTACTGTGTTTTTTGTACGATGCTCCATCAGTTTAACTTGGTTGGTAGAATACTGTCAGAAGTATATTTTAATCGAGACTAGCCTTACCTGCATGGGTGAGAGGGAGGACAGGTCACCGATGGTCCTGATGTTCCTAGCCCGGATCAACTGACCTAGACCTCTTGACCTGCATAAGGAAAAACAACATTGAAAGATTATATATCTTTCTTTATTTATTTTTTAATTTTTTCAAACACTAATACAAATGGTTATTGTTTTTAATATATTTCCATTATTTGGTCTATGAATACTGTATTATGCCCTATACAAATCAAAATCCTCATTGTCAATCATTATCATCATATAGTAATGCATTTGTAACAGGCATTTACCATGGTATCCCTGTTTAAAAGTTCTGTAATGTACTTAAGGCACATCAGTGTTGGAATACATCTACTAAACAAATGAGGATACACTTTCAATACATACCACATAGAAGAGGTCAACCTAGGTAAGACTGTGTCGACCGGCATTGAGCAGTCAGACAAGGCGGGATAGACGGAACCTTGGCTCCCTTCCACCTCCAGAGGGCTCTCCTCCTGTGACGTCACGTTGCCTTGGGTCAAGGAGCCCTGGGTGCTTTGAGTAGGGGAGCTGCGCTGGTTCTCACTGGCCTGCTGTGCCTGAAATAAAAGGATAATATTGTTCAGAATAATCACAAACAAAACAATGAAATACTAGCATAATTTGTTACAACTCCGTCTATTTGTGAAGCGAAAAGTCCTTGTGTCAATTGGCTGTGTGTGGTTTGACTAGGGGAGCTACGCTGGGTTTTCACTGGCCGGGGGGGGGGGGGGGGGGGGGGGGGTATGGGGTATTGAAAAGCAAGTATTGTGAAAATGACAATTTCCCAAATTTCTTTGTTTTTACCTGCTTCGTATTCACCCTCCTACTCCAATTAAAGCTAAAATAAATAATACAGTCAAACCTTTGTATAGTGACCACCTTTAGGAAACAAGAAAAGTGGCCAAAGTAGGCAGGTGAAATATGTAGACATGTGGCCACTAAGACAGGTTTGACAGTATTTAGATATCAACCTACCATGCTGAATACCTTGCTGGTGTAGGATAACTTCATACAATATGGATTGATCTGCTTAGTCTTTCTTCTCCAATTCAAATTAAGATGATCATGTGATCAATGTTGCACAATTTAGCTACCCAGAACAGTTTGTGATGATAAAAGAATGATTTGTGGTAGAAAAAATGAATACTAAGATATCAACATACCATGCTGAAGACCTTGCTGGCATAGGATGACTTCATGAAGGTTGGTTTCATCGGTTTATTCTTCATCCTCCTGCTGGAATGAGGACTCTTCTTCCTCAGTCTCTGCAGACTGGATGACGATGAGGAGGTGGACGACCTCAGTGAATCGGGTGACCCCTTGGATGGTGTGGTGATGTACTGCAAACACAAGGTCAAAGGTCACAGGTCAATTCATACAAACAAATAAATTATGTCACATATAGTGTAACCTTTGTGAAAATTTGACAGATGTATGCATTTTTAGTAACGGGTGATAACCATGAGAGTGACCTCAGTGAATTGGGTGACCCCTTGGGTAATGTGATGACGAACTGCAAGGTTTAACAAAAGTGTAATAATACCAACTGAGTCAGATTTTACTTAAAAAGTTGCTTTTACTATTCCACAAATTTGACAAGAGCATATGCAAATTTTTCGTTGAAGCAGAAAGACTCTAATTTGTATTCTCACCTTGGAATTCTTTGCTACAACTCTTGATGAGGCAGTAGTGACGAGAGGTGAGGGGGGAAGAGGTAGCCTCACAGGGTCTGTTGACTGGACTGGAACATTGTGGGACTTCTCACTGGGCTCCTTGGTCCAGGAACTGTTGTCCCGAAGAGGCTCTGGTTCAATGAACACCTTTTCAGCAAAACTCACTCTGCGATTCTGCATGGAACGATGACAAATATAAAGCACATTTTAAATTCACTATAATACACAGAGGGAACAGAGATAAAAAGAGATTCAGAGACGGTGTCTGTTGAGAAGAGAGGAGCATCTGAAGATTTATTTTCACTGAGCTCCTTGGTCCAGTAACCAATGTCCAAAAGAGGCTCTGGTTCAATAAATACTTAATCAGCAAAACCCACTCTGCGATTCTGCATGAAACAATGCAAAGAATAGAGCAGACAACTTTGGAGGTGAGGAGAACTCCGATCCAGAGACTCTGTTGAGCGGAGATTTGTAGATGGGTTCAATGGTTGGGATAACTGCCTCTTTGATTTTGCCACAAAAGGAAAAAAAAGAAAAAAGAGGAATCAACAACGAAATACTACGATATTCTAAATTCACATCCTCAAATGTTGAATAATGGTGTTGCTGCATTTTCATACATCACATCTCATATTGGCCTGTTGATTCCAATAACAAATTATTCAGATGATTCATATATCACCTTTACAGTAATTAAGGACAATACATTTATAATATAGTCATAATGTGTTGGTCCATGATCGCTTGGTCTACACCCAATTTGTCTATGTGTCTTTTATTGTACTACATGATGCCTGAAGGTTATATTTCCTAAATTTCAAACTTTACCCCCAACTCACTATAGACAAAATGGGTATAAGCCAGGCAGAAAGTTACAATTTTGTTTACTGCACATACCTTGGTTGAGGGAGATGGAGAGCTGCAATTGTGCTTCAGAATGCCACTGCTGGGTGAGGCATTCGGGGAGTACATGAGCGGTATACTGCCCTCTGGAGAGCCGACCTGGTTAGGCCACATGGGTCTCATGGAGGCACCCTCTGGGGAGCCCTGCTGCGCTGCGGAGCTGAACTTGTTGGGGATTATTGGAGACACCTGGAAGAGCTGGGTCTCGGAGGAGAAGGCAGCAGGAGTGGGCTTGTCTGGTGACGTCATCGCATCGGTTTCTGGAGTGAGGTTGGGGAAGTTGAGCCGTTTTGATGGAGAGTCTGGCTCCTCGTTTTCATCCTCTTGCATCCCAAACTTGTGGGGACTCTGGCTGCTGTTGATGATATCTTCATCAACTAATGGATGCAAAAAAAATGAAAGAACACGAGTTCAAATATAAGATTTGCCTTACACGGTTCAGAAAGAAATTCAATAACTAAGTTTAAATGACACAACATAAAGTTATATTCTTAAAGACTTGTCTTAGAATTAACTATTTACAAACTATCCTTACAGTAATTAAATAGCTTAATAGCAAGATGTTTTGAATAACTGCTATAGATTATGATTGATGCAATATGAATTAAGTAGAGACAAATATTGAGACGAGGCCTGTCTTGAAGGGCCAATTCTTCCAATACACAAATCGCAAATCAAGTTTTTATGTTTTACTTTACAATATTATTCTATTGAGCAGTTATTACAAGGATAAAAGAAACTTATATTGTCAAAGAAAATTCCTGTAAGACTCACCTTGCACATCGAGTCCAGATGACACAATACCAACAGGTGTCCCAGTCGATGGTACGGCTGCTTCTGAACCCTCCATTCCTGGCAAGACATCATTTTGTATTTGGTCCTTCTGATCTGGTTGTTTTTTCCCTTTCTCACCAACAATGATGTCATCTTTCTCAGAAATTATGTTTTCTTTTTCACCCTGTCTTCCATCATCATCACTATCACTCTCATCACTATCCGTGCTGCTGCCCTCACTATCGCTATCATCTGCATCATTTGTCCTTTTCTGCAACTTGTCAAGATTTCCCATCTTTTCAGCTTCTTTCTGTGACTTGTCCAGGTCTGCTAACCTCCTTGCATCTTTCTCTGTAGATGCTCCTGATGCTGCTGATTCAGGGTTGGAACTGTCTTCACCATAAGTGAGTCTCTGGCTGCTCCTCTTGGCTCTGGTCTTGATTTGAGTTTCTACCTGTTCCTGACTGGTCTTGGATTCAGTCTTAGACTGAATGTCACTCTGGTCTTCGACGGCCCCTCCTACTTCCTGGGTTTCCTCCACTACTATGTTCTCAGGTTTGTCCTCAATGGATGCAATTGCCATGGTAACTGGCTCATCATCTTGAGAAGCTTCAACATCAACAGTATCTGAGACAACGACAAACTTGTCACAAACAGGTTCATCTATAATGATATCTTGGGTCTCTTTTACTTCAACAAATTTATCTTTACCTCCCTCCTCATCAGCATGATCCGTTTCCACAGCAACCTTGCTTGCCTCTTGAGCTGAAGTAACTTCTTCTAAGTCTTTCATCTGGACATCTCCATCATCATCAACAATTTGGCTTTCAACAACATGACAAGGTTTTTCACACACCTTACTTTCAAGCTCTGTGGCTTGTTTGTCTTCTTCCGTTTCCTCATCAAGCATGATATACTTAGAAGCCTCCATGACAGTGTCCTGTTCCACATTACCTTGATGACTGTCCTGACTCATTGTATCCTTGATAACAATGACCTCTGTTGATTCGATCTCTGTTTTATTGCTATTAAGTTTCAAGTCTTCTTTCCTGCTTGGTTCAGTGTTTTCAAGGACATTGATAGTTCCCTCCTCATTCTCCTCCTCCAAACTTCCCATCTGTTTCCTCCTCCTGTTCTTCTTCTTGATCTCCACCCTGGACAACCTGGTGCCAGCTCTTGTCTGAAGAGGGCCTGGTGTGATGCACAGCCTCCTAGCTTTGAGCCTCAGAGAAACTGGGGACTTGGACCTCTTACCTGACCTACCACCTCTGGAGTTCCTTGTAACCTGGCTACTGCTAACGGGTGAGGTCTCTGGTGAGGTATGGCGTAATTTTTGGGCAGATCTTGTCTGGATTTCTTCGACTACTTCCGGGGATACGTTTGTTGCAACTTTCTCTGCCAGAGTTTGTAAGGATTTTGGTGATATGGCATAGTTGGAAAGGTCTTCTGCACATGATTCCAACACTGGGGACACAGTGAATTGTACTTTTTGTGATGATTGTCTCTCATTTTGTGGCAGCTGATTTCCCTCTTCTGTTTGTTTCTGAGAATTGTCCTTAATCAATGATTTTCCTATGGATGATCTCAGAACTTTAGGGGATATCTTTTGGACAGCACTCTTTCTCTTGGCTTTCAAGTCAGTAGCCAAAGCTTTTCCTTCAGGAGACTTCAACAATTTCTTCAAAATACCTTTGGCCGATCTAATTTTAGCACTTGGTCTGCACTTTCTCCCTGATCTTGTCACAGTGAATGGTTCAGCACTTTTTCCAGTTGGAGACTTGATCTGTGTATGTTTCTCTTTTCTTTCTGATAGTCTCTCTGGGAGTTCAGCTCTTCTCGGTGGCGTTTCAATGTTGGGACTTACTTTATCACTCTTACATTTCGGTGTGAGAGAGGGGAAATCAATCTCAGAGTCCTCTGATTCATTGCTGTCCAGGCCAACATCACTGATCTGAATCGTCTCCACTTCTTCATTCTTAGATTCCAAAGACTTTTTCAGCTGAACAAGAGGAACGTCATCATCTTCACTACAGAAACTGTCACCCACAGATCTGTCCAAAACCTCAGAACTTTCTGTATCAACCTGTTTTTCACTTGAAATAATCACAGCGCTATCAGTCTGAGTTCCAAATATGTCTTCACAACTCTCATTTCCAACAGACTCAGGAACCTTCCCCTTTGTTTCTTTCTCGAGGACAAGTTCATTTGTTTCATCTTTGACAATGTTCTGAGATTGGTCATCTCTTTCTTTCATGTGCTGCAAATATTCCTTTTCTGGTAGACCACTTTCAGTATCAAGAACACTGTCACTTTCAGCGACATCCGTAACTTCACTTCTCTTTGGCCTGCTTCTCCTCTGTTTCTTCACCTGTACTTCACTTGATGTCTTCTTGGTATTGTCTTCTCCCTTCTGTGTTTTAGATGACTCTTCAACTCTACTTCTCCGAGGCCGGCCTCTCTTCCTGCTGGGCTCCTGCTGAGAGGATGCGATCACAGATTCCAGAGTTTCATCATGATCGTTCTGAGTATTTTCTGCAAGGCCTTCCTTGTTTGAAACTGGTAGCTCTATGACTGAATCCTCCTTGCTATCTGAGAATAGTTCTTGTTGGCTGCACAGAACATCTTCTTCCACTTCTACGGATGCCTCAGAATCTTTCCTCTTAACCTCTGAAGGACCGTCATCACTCATAGCCTCTACAACTGTATCCGCTACCGCTACAGAATCTTTAACTTCTTCAGGAACAGATTTTAAGACTTCACTCTTTTGAGGCTTTCCTCTCCTTTTCTTGGGTTCCTGCTCCTCAGAGTCCACCTTAGTTGTTTCTCCACACAGTTCATCATCCAGAAGAGGTAACACTTCAGAACAACTGGGAGGATTAGCCTCAAATTGCTCCTTGCAATCACTGGTATCAGGAATTGAAGGCCCTTCTTCAAAGGACTGATCTAGGTCACCTAAAGGAGCGATGCCATCTAACTCGTATCTCTCAGCCAGCTCTGCCAGATCTTTCTGAGTGGACTTCAAGTTTCTCCTCTCTGTGGCAGTCTCTGCATCATCCATTGTCTCAGAGAGTTTTTTGATGGCATCAGCTTTTGATTCAGATTTTGCAATCTCAGACACAGAGTTCCACCTTCGAGTTCGCTTTGGCGTTGCGCTCCGCACGTGGATCTCATCTGATCTGTATCTTCGAAACCGTGGTGTTCCTGAAGTAGAATCTGTAGGACTTGAAGACACAGGACTGGAAACTACCCTTGCTGGACTTGAAACTACCCTTGCACTGGCATCATTCTCTTCTTCAAGAGAGAGTTTGTCAACAACTGCTACTTTTTTCTCTGGAGAGGCCGTCTCCTTCACCCTTGGCCTGTAGATGTTGATGTCCTCCTGTTTGAGCTTCTGGAGCTTGATAACTGGTGTGGCAATCACCTTTATGAATCGTCCATCAGGCAACACTTCTTCCAAATCCTCAACCCTATCCCGAAGGACTGTGAAATCTTGAACTTTATCCTTATTGGGGCTTTCTCCAATGACCATATCTACTGCTTCATCTGTATCAAGACCATTCCCATTGGATATCAGTGTGATATCATCAGAGACATTGTGGATATCAGTGTCGTCTTGGAATGCATCCTGAGTATCTGGCACTAAAAAGTCATTCTCTTTCTCCATCTCCAGGTCTTCTTTTGTCTCATCGATATCAGCGATGAGGAAAGCTGATGATGGCCTCTCCTCTGGAGAATCTTCGGGACATGTGTCCTCAATGATCACACACGAATCAGAAGCCTTCTCTTTGTCAGAAGCAGCAGAAATCTTGTCCAAATCTCCAACCTTTCCCTCCTCGTCCGTCTTGTCATGACTACCATCCTCCTGTACATCCAGTTGGCCTGCATCCTTGATGGGGGATGATGGCTTGGTGACAGGCTGGCAAACAGTCACAACTCTCCTCTTCCTCTGCTTCACTTGCGTTCCATCTGCAACATTTTCATCTTTGTCTTTGGGTTCTGGCTTCCCCGCCTTCTTTTTCTTGTTCTTTCCTTGCTCCGCTTTCTTGGTTGATTGCTCCTTGCTGATTTTGTCTGAGAAATCAAACTTTGTTGTCCGAGGTTCCCTTGGTTCCTCCTCTGACAAAGCGGGAGATCTGCAGTATGAAATAAATCAAACAGTGATGGGAAAAAAATAATAATTAGGAGTTGAAACATTGTATAGATGCAGTTGCAGATTCATTGTACTTTAATAAAGAAGTAAGAAAAGTTGACTATTGCCCAAGTATATAATGACACTGTTCAACTTCAAACGGCAAAAAACCTGGCTGAAATTAATCATTTATAGCAGGCTTAATTTTGATGAAATTTTATTTCCTAAGTGCATGTTGATTTATTTATATATTTTCAGTTTTCTCAAACTGTACAAAGATATTTGACTGGCCTAGCATTGGGGCTAGACTAAATGAGGACTTGACACAGCTGGCTCAAAGTCTAGTGCTGAGGTTAGTTTGAGTCTTTGGAGGCCTGGGTGTCTCATGGTTGTTCCAAATAAGTTTGGGGGTAAGTGTTAGGACCCGATCAATAAGACACGATTAAACTGGATTATAAATTTTTCTCATCTTGAATTAGCCTTTGCAGCTTTTGTGATTTGGACTAGCTCTCAGTTTGTGTCAAATCTTTGAAAGTCTGTGTTTATGCAGACTGTTCTAGATCAAGGTTGAGTGCTTAGAATGATAGTGCTTGGGCAGGATTTAAAGCCTGAAACCTAACCTATGATCATTACAGTGAAGTACTTACGGCTGTTGTGACTGTGACTGGGACTGGTTCTGTGACTGTGACAGATCCTTGAAGGCCTGGGTGTCCTGAGACTGTTCCAGATCGTTGTAGAGGGCCAGCGAGACCCGCTTGGTCCTCATCACCTCCTTCTGGTGCTCTGTCAGCACCCGCTTCTTGCTGGACGACGAATTGCTGATCACAACAAACTCCTGTAGAGAAAGAGCAAGGTTTGACAAAACCACATTACTATCGCCTTTCATCTTTTTGTTTTTGTGACCTAACAAATGGATGATGAATTGCTGATCACAAAATCCTGCAAAATATAACAAATTAGGAAATAAAATTAACAATTTAGAACTGCACAAGAGGAGTGCGCATGCTTCTTGCAAAAAATAATAATTTGTGCCACATACATTTCTTCCCTCCCTTCAATTAAATACAATACACATATAGCATTTACTAAATAGTTTGGAGATTTTACAGAATCGGTCTACTGAAGTGGGCTAGGAAAAAACAAACAAACATGAACTACCATTATACTGACCTCTTTGCTGATGAAAACGGCTTTTTCCTTCCACGGGGATATTACGTTGGTTATCCTTCTTGGGAAATAAACACATGTTTTAACCTTGCAGTATTGGCATTTAAATGTGTTCTAATTATAGAAATAAGTTGAAAAACTTACCATTCTACTGTCCTCGTCTACAGGAAGACGCCTCTTGGCACCTTCGACAACCATGGGCGATGCAAACTGCTTTCTCCTTCCTGAAACTGGGGAGTTAAGGGCCTTGTTACCCCTTACAGGTGAATCCAGAGCTTCTTTCACTGGGGAGGATGCCACCATTAGTGCCTTAGCATCAGCCGTACGGCGCAGAAAGCTGCCATAATGTTTCTGGGGTGACGGGCAACCAAAGTTTGGGATGACCGCTGCATCAATTGGCATCACTTGACTCTGAGAGGCTTCATTCTGAGGAATATAAAAATGAAAAGATGTACATGTATGTCATTTTCACTAAAATGAGAAAAACTAGATGGATCTTCGATTGCGCGCAATCGTAAATTATGCCTCTGCTATCACGCGATTTTAATATCAAGCCCAAATTAACATGCACTGATTTAATTTTTTTAAATATTTTTTATATTATATTTTGAGTCCTGTGACCTTGACCATATGACCCCAATCTTTGATGGCTCCCTAAAAAACATTCAGGTACCAAGTTTGATTAAAATCTGACATTTAGTTCTTGAGATTTTGGCATTACAAGCTTTTTTGCATGTAAAATGAGTCCCGTGACCTTGACCTCAACCTCATTCAACTTACATTCAACATCGTGTCCTTGTGCTGACAATTGTCTTTCTTTAAATATGTAAGATATAAATATTTCAAACAAGTGATGTATAAGAAAACTATTTCAGCAAATGAGATATATATAATATCTTACCTCGAGATTAAGTGATTTTTGCTGGATGTTTTCTGGTTGTGTCCAGCCTGGGAGAACAATCTCACTGTGCTTCCTCACTTTGGCCAGGCAGGGTCTGCAAACAATGTATCCAAGACCCAACTTAATACATTTCATGGAATATTCATTTACATAAATTTTGCATACTAGTGTGTCCACAAAGTTGATAATTAGCTGCTTTGGCATACCTGCTTATCAGAAAGGGGTTAACATAAATGTTTTTACAAATGCGCCATCATGTGAAATTGTGCATACAATATATGTGACCACCTGAAGTAGTATACATTTCCCCCACCAATCATTGCAGCTCTACAAACATTTAAACATAAGTCAACTATAGAGAAAATTTGAGTTATATAGACAAAGGAATCAAAGGAATATAAAAACATTGGACCAGCAAAACTATTGTACATAAACATTCAATAGGACTAGTTCAATATCTAACGTGTTTTCAAAAGCGCAATCATTATCACTACTTACACAAGAGAGTCTGGATACTCTAGCTTGTCCTGCCTCCCAAAAGTAGCCGTCCAAAAGACCAGGGTGTAGTTACGCACAGATCGTCGCTGGTACGTGAACGTTGCTTCCAATATTGGAGCGACAACATCCAGGAACGAGGAATCAAATCTGTCAGAATATCGAGTCTGGATGGCAGTTGCCCATTCAGTCCACAGTCGCTCCACTTTATCTTCAACGGAGGTGAGGTAGTCTTTCTTGGATAGGTTTGGGCTGCAAGAAAGAAACATAATTAAATTTGAGTTGTATAATGAATTATCCTATTTAAATGTATATCATTATTGAGATGATACCCACACTGTAGATCACTAGATCTACAGTGTTGGTATCATCTCAGTGGGCTAGTCGTGGCACACACATTACACATATGATATATCAATTTCCTCCACTGAAATATTATTGTTGCGTTCTTTCAAAAGAAAATTAAATGAAAACTTCCTTGGCGTTAATTTAAGAACCTGCGAATGTCTTATTGTACTGCCCAGCCAGAAAAATTTATCCTGTAAATTTGAACAGCGTTAACAGTATTGATACATACCTTGCCGAGTAGTGGATGAAATCTCCCAGAGGCTTGCTCAGAATCTCCAGGATCCCATGCAGAGATGACGTGGGGCCGACACGACACAAGTCTGACATAGCACCAATCAGTGACTGTGTGGTATTGAACCAGTGAACCACGTCAGTCTGTCATGTTAAAGGGAAAAGAAAAAGCCACAAATTGTCAATACATATTTTCTTTTAAAATAAAGGGTGAAGCGTAGAGATAATCAGCACACACAAAATTGTTTGGCTCCTACTTTTTTTTGTTTACAATTATACGATCCAAAACAGCAGTAATCAATTTACAGCATTGTTGAACTTCATCTTTCAGAAGATTGAGGACTAAGAGATTTTATTTCACATTTCCATGTATCATTTCATTGCACTTTAAACATAGCACTGACTACATCAACTTCTAGGGAGAAAGAATTGATTTAGTAATACATCTAAAGGACACGAGACAATGTTATTACATTCAATTTCATATCTAGGAATTGCAATCAGAATCAACATTTACAGTATCATTTTCAAGAATGCCCAGCGCAATAAAATATCTTGCTATTTACCACTAAGAAGATGGTGACTAAGATATCTCAACTCAGTTCTACAGCAATGGTAGAAATGGACTTTTTTCTCACATTTAGAGACCAAGAAACCTGAATCTGGTGGTCACAAACAAATAAAAACGATAACAAGTCTGTTATGGATGCACATTCAGGCAAGTTAGTTTGGACTAATGCAATTTTGGTGACCTGTAGCTAATTTCATTTGGCCCCAAACCCATGCCTATGGGATATATTAGTATTATAAAGGCAAAATATATCTATGAAATATTTTCTAAGAACTATATATGTGTGGCCTTTTTTCCAGAGGAAAACACTAACCTGGCCTAGCGACGGTGAGAGTGCAGTCTTCTGCTTCTTACACAGAGTGGCACATGATGAAGTCACATGACCGACCAGCTTGACCAGCGATGCAAGGTTCCCTTCAGGCCGACTCCGTTTCTTGCCTTTTCTTCTTGGGGCAGGGGCTAGAAGATAAATCAAATTAGTTTTATTATTAGCATTAAAAAATGTTCCTTTTTGTTTCCATCTAGCACAAGACAAGGTCACTTGACCAGCTAGCTTGACCAATGATGCAAGGTTTCCTTCAGGTCAAATCTGTTTCTTGCTTTTCCTTTTCAGGGTAGGGTCTAGAAGATAAAACAAATCAGTTGTATTACTAACATTTCTTGTTTCCATATAGCCCAAGACAAGGTCACTTGACCAATCAGCTTGACTAGCAATGAAAGGTTTCCTTCTTGTCACTCCAGCCTCAGACTTAAAGTGAGGCCTGTAAAGTGTCAGAAATTGCCCAAAATGACATTTGAGACTTCAATCCTATACCAAAATCATTGTAAGATATGTCTGAATGATGTGTGAACGTTTCATTGAAAAAGATCACTGCTTTCCTGGTTAAAAAAAAGCGAAAATATGCGTCAGCTTTTACAACGGACGTTTATGAGGTTTATGACCGTTAATTAACGCTTTTGAGATGAATGATAGATATCGTCATACTAAAGGGGCATTTGAAAAAATCTAACCCTATTTTATTCTTCTCTTACCATAAGCTAAACAACATGGTAGAAGAGAAACGAGGAAGCTACAAGTAATTTTTGTGGAGTTAGACACTTTACAGGTATCACTTTAAGCACAAGCATTTTTGGGACCAGCCCTGACTGTGTAAACAGAAGAGCCTAACATTGCAGATAGTGCCAAGTTAAATCAAACTTTAAGATATTACGTAGGGCTAAAATAACCATGCCACAAAAATAAGCTTAAAATTAACCTGTTTGATGTATAAGCCGCAGCCTGAGTATTATTATTATTATTATTTATTCGGCATTTCAAACAAAGTACAATGTAACGATACAAAATGAACAGTGAATTTACAAAACAAAACATAAAAGCACCCCTGGTGAGCCTCCCCAAGCTGCCTGGCAGGAAAAAAGAAATCTTGCATTCCTATGACCCATAGGTCTTTCCTACCAACTTGGGGAGGCCACCAGGGAATATAATTGGGACCAGTCCTGAATGAGTCTATCCATTGCCAGACAATCTGGTTTGGGTAGAAAACATTCTCCATAGACTCCATTCAAAGTATTCCCGGTACAAGGGCCCGGTTTCATTATACTTTTCAAATTGTTGTAAATGTCCAATTATTGTAACTACCCTGGCCACGACTATAATGCTCAACGCTGATAGCGGTGTAGTTACAATTATTGGATATTTGAATACAATTAGAAAAGTTTCATGAAATGGGGCCCAGGTCTGAATGAGTAGAGAACAGCAAAA
Organism: Echinarachnius parma; assembly: GCA_037951105.1. Classification (NCBI taxonomy): domain Eukaryota; kingdom Metazoa; phylum Echinodermata; class Echinoidea; order Clypeasteroida; family Echinarachniidae; genus Echinarachnius; species Echinarachnius parma. Next base: position 305,057 of record JBAMJV010000025.1, read on the forward strand.
CGTGATGGCATACTTACACCCCACACCTGCGTCTGAGTAAGGGGACAAGTCCAAATTCAGGGTCAAGATCTGACACATGTGACCTATGGCGGCCTGGAAGTACCATTTCTGCAAGCAAAAAAAGAACAATAACTCAACTGCCCTTTTATGTATTGGTAATCCAAATACATAACAAATAATAATAACATACATATAACAAAAATACATAATAATAACATATCCACATATCCATAGATAACTTGGTTATTATGTCACCTGGCGATAGGGTTGCTGCTGTTAACTCACTGAGAGAATGTCTCATGGACATCAAAGCCTGGTCCACTACCAACAAACTCCGTCTGAACGAAGACAAATCTGAGCTCATCCATTTTTCGTCACAGTTCAGGACTACAGATCCTCTAGCAGGTTTAACCACTCAGGATGGATTAATAAAGACTTCTGAATGTGTTAGAGACCTTGGCTTTACTTTGGACAAACATCTGCAAATCTGCATCTTGGGGTATTTTCAAAATAGGGAAGATCAGGCGTCTGCTTGACAAATCATCCGCTGAGCGACTCGTCCACGCCTTCGTCTCCTCTCATCTGGACTACTGCAACTCCCTCCTCGCCGGCCTCCCTCTTTCTCATATATCTCCCCTCCAACGTATCCAAAATTCAGCCGCTAGATTAGTCACCCTTAGAAGGAAACATGACCATATATCCCCTGTTCTCCGCTCACTTCATTGGCTACCGGTCCATTCCCGCATTACTTTCAAGATTTTACTTCTCACATATAAAATCACGCATAATCTTTCCAGACCTAGTCTCCCTTCGTTCCTCCTCTTCTGCCAGACCCCTCCGTTCATCTTCCTCTCTCCAATTACTTCATGGCCCACGTACAAAAACTTGTTATGGTGACCGAGCCTTCTCGTCCATTGACCCCACCCTTTGGAACAAACTCCCACCCCATATTCAGAATGCCAAATCTATCGAATCATTTAAAATCCTCCTCAAAACCCATCTTTTTAAGCAGTTGTAATTTTCTGGAGGCGCACACAGTTAGTAATTAAGTATTGTATTATGTCATGTATTTGTTATTTCTCATTTGTTACTTTGACTTTGGTGTTGTATTGTTTTTATGCTATCGTGTTTACTAGTTTTCTTGTTTAGACCACCAGTGCGCTTAGAAACGCCCGTATAAAGCGCCATATAAATGCAATTATTATTATTATCCCCGTCATGAGATACACACCCTAATCACTCAGACAGACAGACAGACAGACAGACAGACCATAGATAGATAGATAGATAGATATATAGATAGATAGATAGATAGATATATACAAAGATAAATATATATTTTTAGAGATAGATAGATAGAGATACTATGTTTTCTTACGGTGTTTTCTTTAAATTTTTGTTATTATTATTATCCCCGTCATGAGATACACACCCTAATCACTCAGACAGACAGACAGACAGACAGACCATAGATAGATAGATAGATATATAGATAGATAGATAGATAGATATATACAAAGATAAATATATATTTTTAGAGATAGATAGATAGAGATACTATGTTTTCTTACAGTGTTTTCTTTAAATTTTTGTTTAACTATATATATAGATGGATGGATAAATTGATAGAGTAAGAAGTAATCCATACACAACACCATGATAGCAAACAGATGGACATACCTCAAGATCACTGTCACCGAGTTGTGTCAGCAGCTTGCTACAGACATCCTCACAGCATTGGTTAGCCTCAACAATGGTCACTAGTGAGGCTGAGCGGGCAAATGCTTCATACAGCTCTGACCACAGCTTCAGTAGTGTCTTGACCGTAGGCTGTAATAAAAAATACAAAAAATACAATTGTAAACATAACTACACGATGATGATGTTTGATGATGAAGGTGATTATTGTTACTAGGAAGGCTGAGTAGGAAGATGCTTCACACAGCTCTGGCCATAGCTTGAGTAGTGTATTTTCCTCTGTATGATATTAGTGCAAAATACATGCAAATTTAACCATTACTGAACGATGATGATGGTGTTTAAAGAAGAAGTTATGACTATGATGATGATGGTTACTAGGAAGGCTGAGGGAGCAAATGCTTCATACAGCTCTGAGATGAGTTTTGAGCTAGGATCATCCTTTGATTTGTTCTTAAGGCACCTTCATACAAATCTTTGCAAGCCCCTTGCAACTCAAATAGCTGTGCTTACCTGAGAGAGGTTGTGAGGTAGTAGTCTTTGGATCGGGAACAAGAGGCAGACAGTCAGTGCTGAGAAATCATGCTCCAACGAATCACCTTGGTTCACTTCGTTGGTCTATGTAAAAGAAGAGATGCACAAACAATAATATTAATAATAATAATAATGATAATGATAATAATAATACTGTTCCAATGTATAGATATCACAGTATATAATACAGATACTGCAAGCTCAAAATTGTATAAGATGCCTTTCTGATCAATTGAACAGTACTACTTTAATTACTCCTTTATGTATTTGCTCCAAATGCCAAACTCACCTATGTTCTGCTAATGAAGTACATCAAGTTTTAAATTATAGCTCAATTACTGTTTCTTCAATTCAGTAATCTTGGTAAACTGATACATGTTTCTTTTGTCCAGTTCAATAAACTGGAAATATATTTATATAAGTCAGTTATCCCACTCAATATGTTATGGAGAGGTAATTGATTAGTGATATGTCCATGCCGATGACTAAGGGTCCCATACCTGAATGACGTGTTGGAGGAGAGGTTGTGTAAGAGCGCTCCACATCCTCCAGAGGGCCTCCTTGTTGTCAATTGATTCCGCAGCACGATCCATGATGGCCATCACGGACTGAGAGAAACCAAGAACCGTAGCAGGAGATGACATCCCGCATTCTACCAGCCTCATCAGTATTGTAAAGAACCTATGGAGGTGTCAAAGGAGCACAAAAGCAAATTAATTCTGTAACACTAATTTTGTAACACTAATTGAATGATTGAAACCTAGAACTGTATTTTGTGAAGACATGCCGCAATCAGCCATCCACATAGGATCGTGAAGAACATATTGTGGTGTCAACAGTCAAAGGAGCATTACAACCTAGAGAATAAGTGTTGAATCAAATGTATGGTCAGTGCATTGAAGTTTGCGCAGCATCAAAGTACGCGCAGTACTTTGAAATGCCTGTAAAATGACAATGAAGAAAGCTACAACGGCTGTAAAAAAGCACCTACAAATGAATGGGAAAATTAGCACGCAATCTTTAGATGCCCTTATTTTACCAATAAAATGAAAGGGTTTTGAAAACTGGTCTAAATGAATCATAGACATTGAGTAATGTCAAAACGAAAACATGTTAATTACACTACAGAATATTGTGAATAAACTGGTATGCAAATCATTCTTAAAATCAATATATTTGTTTCAGAATGTTGCATTCAAAGTCATGTGCGCGAACTTCGATGCCCCCTCCATATCTATTTTCTGGAAAAATAATTGGTCTATCGAGTTGGATATACAATTTTGTGTTTATGAACATACCTCTCCTCAGGAGAACTCAGCATCATGGTCTGGTTGAAAAGAAGGTCTGTCAGGAACAGAGCTGGGGTACCCTGCAAAATAAAACCAGATTCAAAATGAAAGAAGGTAAAATCAAACTAAATTTTAACAGCGGTATGTAAAACATCTAGAGTGCTGGATTTACAGGAAATAGACTCGTCCTTTATCAACTTAAAATCAAATTCTTCCAAGTAGAAATTCCATCTCCTTTAATATTGTGTTTTAAATGTCTGAAATAATTGTTTTGGAAACTTACATTGGGATGGGAAAAGAATTTTCCAAGAGGCTTTCATATTTCATGGCTCCAAGATCAAAGGTTGATCACAAGATGATTAACGATAAACTTATCTACAAATTAGTTGTTTTAAATTAAATGCAATAAGCATAAAGCCCACTGCACACTGCCTGCACAAGCAGATTGTTATTGACAAACGATTTAGGATTTGAACTATAGTATATGCTTTAAATATACACGTCTTGGTTTAGTTCAGATAAACAGTTGTTTGTCAGATCGGAATGGGATGTGTAATGAGTGATGGGTGGGCTAAAAATGGTAGTAAAGTAGTAACTAACATGCAGTTCCATGCTTCTATTGGTAATACAAATACAATGAGGTTTGTGAGAACTGCTAGACTTCGTAGTAGACTTGGTGGATTTTGACAATCTTACTAGATCTCTTTAAAGTAATTAAACCTTACTTTTGATATGAAGTACTGGGAATTTTCTTAAATATTACACAAGATCATTTTCAATATCATTTGGGAGTAAAATGGTAACTTACATGCAGTATGCCAGCATCCCCTGTGTTGTAGCTGGAGGACGACAAGACTTTCTTGGGCAGCTGACTCGCCAAGTCCAGAAGTTTCTACACAGCAAAAAGTAAATCAATGTATGAATAGTCAAAAATCATATCTTGTTTCTCGGTAGTGTCTTCACTTGTCCATATTATATTCTCTGTTTGGATGATGTCAGTGAGTAAACATACCTGATCTACAATTACTTGTTAAATGTCATGATTTATTTATACCCGCAATGCCCCATTTTCTATGCTCTTTTTCATTTATATTATATACTTCTGGTGAGTTTCCCTATGTTTGAAATGATTTATTTATACATACAAATGTATTAAGTACATACACTTGTAAAAGTGATGACTAATTCTTTTAAGCTGTTTAATAACTTTTATGGACAGCACCTTGCCCTTTTGATTGTCCTGGAGAGAAATCTGTGCCTCTACAAAAGTTGATAAGTACTTTGACAAGAATTCTGACTACTTTGTCACAATAGAGCAATGTATTTGCTTGATATATTTGATTTACTAATAATTGATAGTATCTGGAAGCACTGAAGCATCTAATTTCTAACTTACTAGTACTGTAGGAGGGGGGAGTTGGCTTGCTCCAATCACAGCCGCAAGTTGATCCATGAAGAGAGTGAAGACTGCAACACTATCCCTCTTGGACTGTCCTTCCACCACGCCTCTAACCTGACCAATCAGAGACTCAAAGATCTGCAGGGGTAGGTTACCTAGGGAGAAAACGGGCAAATAAACAATAAAATGGCTGCCAGAAAGTGGCCATGTAGGAAACCAGGGTTATGAAACAATCCACAATTAGGTTATGGTGGTAAGGTGATCCCTGAATAGAGTAATTATTGCCCTACTGTCACTATATACTGTTCTTCCACCGCACATCTAACCTGTCCAAAAAGAAAGTCAAATAACTTCAGAGTAGGTCACCTAGGAAGAAAACAGGCACACAACAGAAATAAGATGTCTGCCAAAGCTGGCCATGTATGAACAAAAAACATTTCAACAATTTAATTACAATGGTGCGGTAATCCATGAAGAGACTAAAGACCACAATGCTATCCCTCCACCATGCCTCTGACCACTCAATGAATCAAAAGATCTGCAGGTAAAGGAGGGAAAACATTGTGAACTTTGATAGTTTCCCTGTCCATTCCATTTCCATATATCATCCAAGGCAAATGAAGGTGACCCAATATGACAAAAATAGTAAATAACCAGTCTGTATCCTCTTCATCAATAATGAATCGATCGATCGATTCATCCATCAATCAATCAATCAATCTGTCCATCAGTCAGTCAGTCCGCCAACCAACCAACCATTCATTCACTCATTGAATCAAATAAGTACATACATAGATAAATTGATCAACAATAAATGGTTCAAAGAATAAAATGATTCATACCTGATCCATCATCCTGCATATGCAAGGCATCCATTATGAAAGGAATGAGCATTGGCGCTAGCTTGCTGAACACGCTAGGACTCGATAGAAGCCTCTGATGTAGTGTGTCTATGTGTGCTGCAAATATGCAAACGTAAACAGAAAACATAAACAACAAACGTAAACAGAATTGTTAGACAATTTTATTTTCACTACTGTATTAAGTACAAAATATGGGCCTTAAATATTGTAACAAGAAAATAATTAAAAGTTGTAAAAGAAAGTAAAAGACCTATTGTTGAGGCAAAATTAGTTCATGTGATCGACTTACTTTTTAAAAATCAACTAAAACTTGGAGCTTTCAAATTTATCTTATACCTTGTTGTTTGCCTTATAGTAACAGAAGAATTGAATGGTTTGATTTTTCAAATATCTCCCTAATTATTGAGATATTTATGATTGAAAGAATAGCATTCTGGAACGCTTTTGCAATTGTAGTCAAAATCAATGGACAAAGGTGATAAATCCGACACTTTTTTTCACAAGGTTAACAGTATTCTTTTTCAATGTAACTATCTCACATTATTCAGAAAGATCTTACAGTGATATTGGTATATGAGTGAAGTCTCAAATAACACTAGTAATATAGAAACAATCTTCTTAGTATGTGTAACAAGCTCTGAATAATCTGCAGTTTATGAATGTGTTTCTCTAAGGTTGCCCTTGGCTGGAATGCTCCCTACTCCCCAGGGAGTGGAAAACATGCACTTTGTGTGCTGGATTGATTGCAGGCTGGATTGATTGCAGAATGCATCCGATGACCGGGGTAATAATATAATTGTAAAGCGCTTAGAGATGATTATCAATCGTGATAGGCGCTATATAAATCAAGGATATTATTATTTGTAATTATTCTCCGGCATGGTGACCATACCTGAGTGGCTGTTCTCTGGCAGCTTGATCCCCATGAAAGCAGCCAGCATTCTAAGACCTCTCTGCTGAATGGAGGGGAATGTCTGCTGCCCAGAGGCACCGCCCCCTAGAGACGGGGGGAGGTTCAGGCGAGGTGTGATGGGGCTTGTCGCTGGCAGTAGAGCTGGCAAGAGAGAAGTAAACATTTTGAGAGTTTCCACCAGTGAAGTCATTGCAACAGAAGGCATTACAGTATAGAGACAGAAATGATGGTCTTTATACAAAGATTAATTTTCATGAAAATATGTCGACCTTTTTGCAGAAAACAAATAACTCTGATTGAAAGGTTTATGTCTAATAAAAATTGCCTGCTTGTAGCAACATTACATGGGTTCCTTGTACATTTTGTATACAACAATTTGCAGAACCTATTCATTTCCTCTATATGTACTTGACCAGCAAACATAATGTTTGGTTGAAGAGGACTGAGTACAACAAGGCTATGGGCAGCCAGATCTAGATTGGTTCTTTTGCCATGCTCTTGATCACTAGACCTAGTCTTGTCTATGATAAATCTTGAATAGGGAATCTGAGTGCCATGGTCGGATCTAGTCACAAAACTCATAGAATCAGAATTGTTCATTTGTTCATTTATACTCACAATGGATAGATGTGGAATAAATAATTTGTTTAAACACATGATTCATTACTAAGCTTATTTTGATGTTCCATGAATGGGGGGATAAGCTAATCATGTCAATTTGTGTAAAGAACTTGGTGCAGAGGCTTCTTGCAGTTTAATTTAGCACTCAAAGGGTTTAGTGCATAGTAAAGGGATCAATGTACTGCAAATATATCTCCATGTTTCTACCCGCTCTTACCTGCCCGTGACTGAGGGGTGCTGAATCCCTGGACAGAGGGGGGGATTCCAGATGCGGACTTGATGGGAGTAACTTCTCCAGACACTCGTACTCCGAGTGTACCCAGAGTGCACTGCAACAATGGGGCACAAACCTGCAAGAAGATAAATCAAATCGACATTATTTGGCCCTTTCGTGATAAACAAACATACATAACATAAATTTGATAATAGTTATAAAAAACACGTTATCTCCCCTGACTGATAATTTGAATTTGGAATGCAAATGGCCAATTAGTTCAAAATTTAATAAGTATAAATTTGCGGGCTATTGCTCTTTTGTGTCATAATCATAAGTTGTTTTTTTATTATCAACCATCCTCAGAATATTGTCATATTTTAGCTAATAATCAACAAATATAAAAGTAACAATTTTCTACAACTTACCACAGGGAATGTGGCAGGCAACCTGGGTCCAAGGGCCCGCACAAGATGCCACCACGTGTCCAGTTTGGCGTGAGCTATGCTCTCATATCGGATACTCGTTGCTAGGAATGGTTGCATCAGCAGCTTGAGTCGCTTGGCATTGCTCAACATATCTAGAATGGGAAAAGACATTTAGCATATTTTTAATAATAACAGAATCTTCATCACAGGCAATCAGAGCTTGAAGCCTTGCTCTACCACTATAAAAAGGATTTTGATTTTTAAACTGATCTCATCTTTAACAAAAATAATATGTGTACTTTAATGATTCAATTGCTGATAAACTTACTCAGTTCTAGACTAAAGTTGTCAATCAGTGGAGTGCCACATGGTACAAGCTGTGTTCTTCACTTCTTGCTAGTGGTATTAGACTTGCTCCATTACTAACAACAGATCACTTCCTTTTCATGTGAGGTTGTTCAAAGCCTTGTCTATAATACTAATAAGATAATAATGATCAACTGATCACTTCTTTTATAAAAACAATTTGCTCCCTCAAACCTTGCTCTATCACTAACACAAAACTAACTACTTACTCCAACACTTCAATTGCCGATATACTTACCCAGTTCTAGACTGAAGTTGTCAATCAGTGTGCGCCACGTGTTGTAGGCAGCCTTCTTCACTTCTTGCTGGGGGTGTTTAAAGCCTTGCTCTATCACTGCCAGAAGGTTGTTAATCAAACTGCCTCCTTTGTGTAGTGACTAGTGGTAGAAAAACATGTCAGTGGACAAAGTTTGTTTAAAATATTTCAAATTGACTCTTTCTGGAGGCAAATTATTATTTGTCTTTCTTCTTTTATATTTTGCTATAGTGAAATAGCCTTGGCAGGACACAGATCAAACTTTAATATACACAACAAATTTGTATTGCATTATACAAGTTGATCAGTGGTTTTAAGCAGCCTTAGAATATCGTAGAGAATTCTCACCAGGAGGAAACTAGTCAAAATGGCTGCCTCCCTCATAGAGGACTTGTTGATGCAAATTTGGACAAATGAAACATAGCCCCTGTTAAATGTCTGAAAGATTGGTTAGAACTTGGATAAATGTTTTGGTTCCTATTTTAAACTCGCGTAAATAATTATTTTGTTACGTTTGTGGAATCAGAAAAGAATTGTACACGTCTTCAAGAATACTAAGAATGCACTTCCTCATAAAAAAAACACATGATTTTTAAAACATATCCTCTAAAAAGATCAAACATCTTGATACATGGTGATATTAAAAAGAAAATGAATAGACACTTGATGAGATAATCAAATTCCATAGCAATATAACCTGGGTCAACTCAAAGACATTACCTTTCCCAATATGGTGACATAATAGCTCCAGACCTTGAGCACACACAACTCATGTCTCGCTCGAAACAGCTTCATCATCTCTGTCAACAATCCCCCCTTGAGCTCAGCGATGAGGGGAGGAGCCAGGTCGGCACGACACTTCACCATGGCAACCAGGCCAAGGTGCGTGCCTTGGATGGCCCTGTCCCGGATCTTGGGGGCAGAGTGAACCAGGTGTGGGAGGAGTAGTTTGCCCCACCTAGCGGCGTGGACGCCCATCTTGTCCGGGAGCTGCTCCTGAAGTCTATGAGTGGGTGAGATGAGAAGAGATTCAAGAATTTCACTTAAATATTATGTTCGTTTTCATTTTGAACGAATTTTCCCATTTCAATATCTATCAATTCAGATATGAATTTAGAATTCACTTTGAATTTCTATTTAATCAAATTCTGGGAGGAAGAAGACTGATTAAAGAATATCAATTCAATATTATGTTCATTTTCAGTGGCATATTAGAATCCAATTTCCCATTCTATTTCAATTCTTTTTTAAAATTCACTTTGCATTTCAACTTCCCATTTCAATTTCTGTCTGAATTTCTCAAATAAAGATTGCATTTCAATTATCTCAATTTATTAACAAATATATAAAGATTTCAATTTTCTTTTCTTCGCTCTCCTTTCATTCATTCACTTTATTTTCCTGTGCAGCTGTGACTTTATAATTTTAATCACCAGTATTAGGAATATTTTTTATTTAATTTCTTTCAATGAAAAATTGGATAGGAAATAGGTTTGAGATCAAGATTTGACCTCGTGACGATTTTTACAGATTTTTGGCGCATTCTCTAATTTTGCTCAAATATAAATTGGATAGAGAACATGTACAGATAAAAACTCTTTCAATGGATAAATTGGATAGAGAATATGTAGCGTTAAAAACTCTGCTCAATGGATAAATTAGCTAGAGAATACATGTAGATAAAACTCTTACCTGATGATAACATTGACAGACTCATGCTGGACCGTCATAGACTTGGCACTCCCTTCAGTCTGTAGGGCCTTCTCAACACTGCATAGGATAGTATGCACCTAGGGAGATAAGGCAGATCAAATCAATCATTTTATCCTTATTGGCTTATGTTCGCTTCCAGGTCTTTATCCAACTCAATATGGCTAAGTTTGGTCCATTGATATTGTGGGGGTGTTGTGGCACGATTGGATAGGTGCTTGACATCAAATCACAGGAGCTGAGTTTGAAACTTATCGATGCCCTGACATCTGTCAGCAATCTGCTTTGCTGCCTTTGACCCAGGAGTATAAATGGGTACCATGGTACCAAATGTTTTTCTTGTTAGTGTCGAGCTCTTGGTAAAGACTTTACTTTTTTCAGAAGATTACCAATATATTTTGTATTATATAGACATAACCCTAAAGCCCTTTCACACCATTTAAAGACTAAAAAAACATTTAATTATCATTAAAATTAATAATAGTGTAAAACGCTATGATACTCAAGTGAATAGTGCTATATGAAATAACCATTATTATTATTTTATTATCATTCTGCACCCACCTCATCTTCCATAACATCTGCTTTCATGTTTTGTTTCGCAAGACACCATAGAGCACGTGTGCACACACTTTTGTCATCCGTCTTCAGCAGACAATTGCACAGGGCCTTCACTACCATGCTGCTGTCTTCCTTGGTCAGCGCTCTGAAATGAGACAACATTATTGAACGATAAATTACATGTGACTGGTAACATGTGACATGTAATTGGGACGTCAAAATTAGTTTCAAATTACTTATTCAAAGCCACTTGTATCTGTTTGAGGTGTTTACCTCAGTCATATATTTGTTCCAGTTGAAATATGTGAAGTTAAATGCCTGAGAAGAAAAATAAGATATGAAATTAGTAGACATACATCTATTTTCACTAAAGGTAACAGAGATATCAAGTCTATGAAGAATGTCTGCAACACCAAAATAAAATTGAGAGATCCTAATTTCAAAGCCTTGACAATTGGGTAACTCGATGGTCATTACAGCTGCCTAGTGAACAGGAGTTTGTGGGTTCAATCCCATGCGAGTCCGATTGTGGTTTTTGTTCACAGAGATATACATACCTGATGATGCCTGCCTGATACAGACAGAAGCCCATGGCTTGTAGAGCAGCTTGAACCATATTGGTGTCATCAGACATGATGTCCGTGCTGAACTGACTCACAAACGGTCGCATCTCAATCACCTCACTGCCAGTCATCTTTCCCGCATCGTTCTCTTTGAACCAGCTGCACAAAATAATTTGTAGATGAACATAAATGAATTACAATGAGCAAAAACAAGTTCTGCATTCATTTAAAAAACATAATTTCCTGCCCAATTATCACTTCATAGAACTTGCTAAAATAACATTTAGGAATATTTTCATATTTGTCATAATGCACTTTATTTTTGTTGTCCATAGGTTACACCATCCTACTTACCCTAAAGTTCCCAAGTTGTCTAATAGATAACCGATTATGTCAATTCTTTTATTGTTTATTTCTTAGAAAGGTCGGGGGCTAAATCTTGTTCATTTTTAAAAAGAAATTCACTATCAATATGAATACAGTGGGGTTGATAAGAAACAAGTCAAAATTAAATTATAAATTCAAAGTCACCCAAATGTAATGATTGACACTTGTCAGTCTGCAATGGAGTCTGTTTTAAATCCGCCCTTGCTATCCCATCTTAGTACTTTCTTACTTAGTTGCTTCTTACTAACTATATTCTTTAACAAAATATATAACCTAAATTTGTATCATCTGGAAAATGAGGTAGATTCCTCCAAATGCAAAACTTAGCCACCCCAGATTGTCTCCAAGTCTAACCTCTTCACAACCAAAGACAAAGATACTGAACTCTGTGAAGTATACTTGAACTTTGAAGTCTTAGAGCAATGTCAAAGTTGACATTTCCTCCACTTACTTAGAAATAGAGTCGTAAAGTGCTGTTCTGTCTTCTGCCGCTGCGCCATCTTGTTTGCCTTGCAGTCGACTGATGATGTTCTGGAAGGCCATGGTCTCCTCACTCGCTTCAACAACAGCGGTCACCATCATGATGACCTTTCACCCCGTATTAAGTCTAGGAAAGAAATTTACAGTTCAATTTCAAACTCAATCATTTTCAGATAACTTCTGATTAGGCATTTTATCAAAGCAATGCCAAGGAAAAGACAAAGCCAGAGTTGAATTTGGAACAGAAACCTACACATTAGAATTTTGATTCCACACAAAGAAAAGCATGGCAAGTTTTGTAATCTGAAATACGACCAGTCCAAGGTATAGTCAGTGTAATAATATTGTCTTTATTGGAGGCAATCTACCGGGGCATGTGTTCATGCCATTTTTAATAACACAAGATATGCAACACAAGATGAAATATAATCACAATCATATCACAACTCAGTCACAAGCCCCCTTTTCATCAAAATCATTATGACAGTGTCTAGTTGTCAGTGAGTCAGCAATGAGTATGACATATGGTTAGCATGATTAGTGACTCTATTAAGTAACTCTAGTGAACGCTAGCGCGGAGTGCTAGCGTTCTAGGTCGGGCTAATAGTGCCCCCGAATTTATCATTTTATGTGCACGATAATTGTGCTTAAAATGATACATATATGATACGGTACTTACCACCGATCAGCAGATAAATATGTGATACAACTATGGGGTGAATCAGTATGATGATTTTTCGCTCCATTCCGCATAAAAATGAGTGATTTATGCACCTCCTCGACTTCTTTCCGTGTCGTATCGCGACTTCTGAACGATCGATGATCGCGCTTTGGTCTCCATTCAAGTCGCCCGCCGATTCCAAGTAAACGACAGATCGATCTGACGCGTAAGTCCGTACGACCACTAAACGCGCGCGTCAGATCTGTCGTCTATTTGGAATCGGCGGGCGACTTGAATGGAGTCCAAAGCGCGATCATCGATCGTTCATAAGTCGCGATACGACACGGAAAGAAGTCGAGGTGCATAAATCACTCATTTTTATGCGGAATGGAGCGAAAAATCATCATTCTGATTCACCCCATAAAAGGCCATAGTTGTATCACATATTTATCTGCTGATCGGTGGTAAGTACCGTATCATATGTATCATTTTAAGCACAATTATCGTGCAGTCATAAAATGATAAATTCGGGGGCACTAGTATTAGCCCGACCTAGAACGCTAGCGCTCCGCGCTAGTGTTCACTAGAGTTAAGCAGGGGGTTGCATTGCCGAACGGGTTGTATTTCCGGACATGCAAATTCACATAGGAAAAACGTTCGAATTTTGAAAGTTGAATTTGAAAGTCGGCATTAACGGAGGATAATAAATGGATGTTTAGCAAACATTTTCCACCATTTCCCGAAGAAAATAAGCGTCATGAGGCGTTATACGCGCACCAGTGGCAGCGCGCATGTCAATGTCAATGACATTCCCATGCAAAACATTCACGTTCGGAGCGTTCGGTTAATACAACACAAAATTTTGCGTCGGGAAGAGGCTTTTTTTGTGGAAGGGTTTACAAGAAAGTTGATTCGGAAAAAAATTGGTAAATTCTTGAAGATATTTTACATCAAATGTGTTCTTTATGAGTTTATGCAGCTGCTCGTATAATTTCCACTTTGATTTTATGCATCAATTGTTTGTTTTGTGCCGTCAAACTATTTGTATCCGGTAATATAGGACTCGATACCATACTTCAGACAAGGACCAAGGTTGCAAAGTCTCTTTCAAATCATCTAATACTGGTGGGTAATTTTAATAATAATACTTAAATAATACCAATTTATTATTATTAATAGGTCTATATACTATAGTAATCCGTCTATATTATTTATATAGTTTAGAAAGAATATTAGTAATTAGTAATCAATGATTTCTGACAGAATAGTCAATAGATAATCAAGACAACTGAAGTAATAATTTGTCTAGTTAAATTTCCAGTTAAATTATCTTATATTAAACATTTAAGGTTATAATTTATGACGAGTAAACTCAAAACTGTCTTGGCTAGTTGGCTTGCTGAGTGATAAAGATTGGAATCATAAATTGAATTCTCACCAAAACAAAACACAAGTAGTCACTGCATCTAACAATCAACCTCTTCCGCATCAGATCCAGTGTGAAATTCTTACTTGACAAGCACAATTCAAGCAAAAAGATTCAAAACATGGTGCACTTTCTTCTACAAAAAGGGTCACCGCCAGTTGTATAAATATCAGCCAGCTAGCTGCGCCTGCGAATTACCGGTACCAACGCGTGATGACCCGCGCAAGCTCGCCGAGGAATATGGGGCAGTTAGCTAGCTCGGATATGATCGGTGCCTGGCGAAATCTATAGCGGCACATGCACACTGCACAATACACGGAATCGTACATAAGCCGGTACGCGTTTTGTTCGCGCGGAATTGCTCAGCTGTATAGAATGGCGCGCCAAAACTTGTCAACAATCACCACGTGAATGATGGGAAGGCTTCTTCCGGAAATCGAAAGCAAAGGGTCATCGGTTGTTGTTGTTGTTGTTTGTGTTGTTTGTATACGACACTACAATCATGAAAGTCAATGGGCTAAAATTGTGCAGAGGGCGAGGGAAGGGGTTTGTATTGTGTGAAAATGTGTGAAATC